>PVJA010011074.1:0-55643 GCA_004027025.1 Myocastor coypus | reverse complement strand
GGGGAAAGGGAAGGCAGGCCAAGTATCCTGAACCAGCTGGCGCGCGGGCTCAGTTCCCAGGGTTGCGATTTTAGTCTGGGCTGGAACAGGAAGTTAGTCACGGGAATGCAGAAGCGGGACAGAGGGGTGCAGGGAGCTTACCCACAGCGGGCGCGCAGGCTTGGCTCCCAGCGGTGCGGTTTGGGTCTGGGTTGGTACAGGAAGTTCTTTTTTTGTCTTTTTGAGACAGGGTCTCGCTATGCAGTTCAGCCTGGCCTTGAGCTCACTTTTGTACCACAGGCTGGTCTCAAACTCACACTGATCCTCCTGCCCCAGCCTCCCAAGTGCTGGGATTATAGGCATGCGCCACCACGCCCGGCTACTGGGATGTGTTCTGATTGCAGAAAATTTACTCTCTTTTCCTTATTTCTCAGTTATGGTTATCTATTTATAAATTTGGGAAAAGTAAATATACACATGATGTTATACATAATATCTATGATATTCAGTCATTGCTGTATTCATTGAGCTATATACCAGTGTTTTGTCTAAAACTAAGGCTTTCATAAATTAATATGCTAACTGAACAAATTGAATTTTGTGTAAGTGAAGTGCAAAGTGTTCTCTCTTCAGGTACTATGAGTTGAGTCTCCAAATAAATCATTTGAAATTGTTCATTTAGAGGACAAGAAAATGTTATTGCACTCATAATAAGTAAATGATTAGATAAAATAAAAATGAAAATTAACTGATAACTAATCTCTATATGATCGTAAAGAATAGATCCGGATAAAAACATAAATGTACAAAGTACAATAAAAAATAAAGGATAACATTTTTCAATAAAGAAATACATATTAAAAATGTAAATCCTCTTGGAGTTAGCACCAGATACACATGTTGCATATTTCTCCAGCTCCTTAATGCTCATAGTGAGTTACAGAGAGAGGTACTGGTAAATCTCAGTACAATTAAACTTTATATTGTATATGTTCTAAATAATATTGTATCATATGTGTATAGTCAAAGCCTCTTTATACGCACACATACTCACACTTGACTGTATTTTAATTATGGGATGTGTTGAACCAAGAATAGAATATATTTCTGGCATCTGACCCTATTTGCTGCCTTGCTGGTGCTCAGATACTACAGGCAATTTAGTGTTACCACAGCCCAGCACAATTACAGAGGTGCCAGATCTGCAGGTGGACATTATCTCTGCCACTTTGCAGAGAAAATTGAATTGATGTCTATTGCTGACTCTTCCAGAATTGTGGCTCCAGTACAGCTGAGCAATTTCATGGGTGTATTGGCATGAAGGCTTTAAGTAAATAGTTTCCCTATTAGCTATTTTTTTTTTCATTTTTCATAGTCTTACTTCATGAAGTCATAAATTCTTACATCAAAGTGGGAATCCGTATTATGACCCTTTTTCTGCTTATAAAGAACTGAGACAAATTGTCATGCATAACAGACTACACCATAATTTATAAAGAGGAATATAACGGCAGAACTTAGTTCTCTCTTCCCCTATGCAGTTCTTAAAATAATCAGTAAATATGTACTAAGCTCTGGAAATGTTGTCTACCACAGCAAAAGTCAGAAAAACAAAAATGCACAAATGACTATGGAAAATAATTATATACTGAAATGTGTACCAGGAGAAAATTACAATGATATATCAAAATGCAATTGACAGGAGCAGTAGCTGTGACGCCCATTGACCTAGAATGATGGGAGTTATCCTCCCTAAAAAGATGACATTTGGCTTGAGAACAGATAGGCAAAATGAACGTACTCCAAAACAGAGAGAAGTGCAAGCACCAAGATTCGGAAATAAACCAATTTCAGAAATACCAAAGAAATTACAATAGTGTATCCTGATGGAGAGCAATGTAGGAGATAAAATTGAATAAGTAAGAACCATCCAGTTCTGTTAAGCATCTTACACTTTGGCAAAATGTAGGATTTTATTCTAAATAAAAATTGAGGCCCGGCCAAACAGCTCAGCGGAATGAAGTGCCTGCTTAGGCAGACTCAGCAGCTGGAGTTCGATACCAGGCCTGCCATCCGTGGCGTGCCATGCTGGCCCTGCACCCAGGGCTCACTGAGATGGCTAATCAGACTGAGTGCAGTGTTGCGTGCCTGTGATCTCACCTCTTGGGAGGCTCAACACAGGTAGATCACTATGAGTCTCTATAGTGAGACCCTGCAGACCCCGTAGACCCTTACTAAAAAAAGGAAAAAAAAAAAGAAAATGCACCAACCCACGACCTAACATGACTTGTTCTGAGGACACTCTGACTGAGATGTGAGGAATCTGCTGTAGTGAGGCAGACACAGTAAGCATTCCTACAAGTGAAGCGTCATCACTCAGACTACAGCTCTGGCAAGAAAGTTAAGGAGAAGGAGGCACTTGCAGGGGTACGTTTGAGTGTGGAATCAGTAAACTGTGTTGATGAGTTGGATACGGGGAGAAGAAGAAAGGCAGAAAGCAGGAGTGATTGGCACATTCTGAGAGCAATTACACTACGATGCCAGCTACTGATATGGAGAAAGAAATAGAAGAAAGAAGTAGAATTAGGAATGGCTGAGTAATAGGGGCCGGCGGGATGGCTCAGTGGTCTAAAGCTCCTGCTTAGGAAAGCTTAGAGGGCGGCAGGGATCGTGGTTCAATGCCCAGCACCACATGCTGCGCCAGCCCCGCCCCCAGGGCGGGCTGTGCCAGCCATAATATAAATAAATAAATAAAGTAAAAAAAAAAAAAAAAAAAAAGGAATGGCCGAGTAATAAAGTATTCTCATGGGATGTGAAGATTTAAGTATTATGTCAGAAGGAAAATCAGTTCTTTGCTGGAAGCTCAGGCCTCAATAAATTCACCTCTAGGAGAGAGAAAGGGAGGCCCAGGGGTGGTCCACAGACACTTGGCGCTTATAGTCCCACTGACCCTGAGAAGACCACAGAAGAGGAAATAAGGAAGAGCCGAAGGCGTGGGAAGTAACCAGGCAGCACAACATCAGGGGAAGGAAAGAGGGTTGTTTTCCAAAGGGAGAAAGAACAATAGAAAAGCAACCATTACAAGGTAGAGAACTGTCATTAAAATTAAAAATGTTTTGATTGTTTAAAATACCTATGTGAGCTGGGTGTGGTGGCGCACACCTGTAATCCCAGCACTTGGGAGGCTGAGGCAGGAGGATTGATGCGAATTCGAGACCAGCCTGGGCTACAAAAGGGAGCTCAAGGTCAGCCTGAACTGTACAACAAGACCCTGTCTCAAAAAGACAAAAAAATAAATAAAAATAAAATACCTATGTGTTCGGATTATGCCAGTGGCCTCATGATGATTGCTTTTTAAAAATATATTTATAATTGCTGAGATTTTCCTCATTTTTTCTGTATTTTTAGATTAAGCCATATTTTTTGAATATCATGATTATGAAAATACTGCTTTGCTCCTTTGCAGGACATTATCATAAAACTATTGTGTAAGCAAGCTCTGCCATTCCTCATTTCCTGTTGCCACATTCTCGCTTGGGATGTTTTTCTCCACTGACTTTCTCCTTGTTGTCCTAGAACAGTTGTTTATGGACTTTATTTTCCCACTTCTTGCTCATTCATTTTAAGATCTTTGTTAATAAGCGATCAGAATAGCTGTTCTCTGTTACAATTCTACCTTTGGCACAGCAGAACACAGTAGACAGTCAATATGAGTAATGGAACTTTTTTCTAATCTTATTTTATTCTTCCTACTTTGTTTCTTTTCTCAGATTATTCTGTTCTCATATTACTTCTCAGGTTTCATGTCTGACAGTGAGCTGATCTAGCCCTCTGGGTGCCCTCTGAGCTTGTTGCATTTCCCTAGCAAAGGTAAAATGAGTTATGCCTGGATGGCATAGTGCATGCCTGCCATTCCAGCAGCTGGCGAGGTGGGAAGTCAACACTTAGGATCACCAACTCAAGGCCCAACTTGGTAATGGAGTGAGAACCTGTCTCAAAAGAAATAATAGAAAAGGGGACTGGAAATGGAGCTCAGTAGTAGAAGTCCTTGTTTCCAGGCCCAGTATGACAAATGGAATGAATGAATGATGCTTTGTATATGGAACTGTGTTCAAACTGAAATTTCACAGATTAGAAGAAAGGGGAATTCATCAAAGACCACAACTCATTCTTTAATCACTAAAATATTAATTATTATTTTGTAATACAAACTGTAAATTATACCTCTCCTGTCCAGCATTCTAGCTGTCATCACATATGATATTGGAATTCAAAATATAGCTTATACGAATTGTGTTGTGCCGTAGTGTAAACTATACCATAGACGTAACTAGAAAAATATACAGCTCTCAAAGAATATGAATTATATTACTAATATGTTTACTACAGGCTAAAATGGTAATATTTTAGTTATATTTAGTTTAACAAAGCAAATTATAAAAATTCAGTGTGCTTTTATAAAAGTTGCCTAAGATGATTGCCAGAAAACTCAAAATGTAAGTACACCTCCCGTTACATTTCCTTGCACAGTACTGTTTTCTACTTTTGAAATTCAAAGCAAAGACCTCAGAACAAGGCAAAAGAATCAGCTAGAATGTTGTTAAACAGGCAGAATCATGATCCCTTTTCCAGACCTATAAATAAAAATCTGTCTTTAAAAAAAAAAGATCACCAGGTACTGAACTAAATACGTAAGTCAAACATCACTAGATAATTTGTATGCATGCTGAAATTTGGAAAATGCTGTGCTATATATTGTTGCCAACCTCAAACAGCAAGGTCTAATTTTGCCATTGAATTATAACATATCCAACCTCGTTTCCTATGGAATTCAGACTGAAATCTAAACGCTCCATATCCTACAGTGATACACAGAAAGGTTAATATCAACTGTGAACCCAGTTTACAAGCTGTACTTCTGTATTTTCTAGGACAAGAGTTCATGCGCCATAATTTGGAATTAGTGCAAGCAAAATCCAGTTCACATTGCTTCTGCATTTTGTTACCTAGACGGATTTTCACTTAGCAAAGTTAGTTCTGTAAGCACTTATAATACTTCCTGAGAGTCTGATGCTTTGCACAGTAGAGTGGTCAGCAGGGATGTTAGCAGACAAATCCCACTTTTGGAATTAATCTGTTTTATCACAACAGTGTAATTTAAAAGAGCTATGCTAGGCAGAAATCGATTTCTATTTGTTGAGGTCTTGAGCTTTTCCAAGTTACATGTTATTCTCATACCATTTTTAGCCTAAGTGTATTGTGTTGACTTTTATATAAATGTTTTTCTGAGTATATTAATTAAAATATTATTGGAATACTAGAACCTGGTTTTTAAACTATTTGATCTTTATATTTTTAATCTTTATTATAACTTTTGAAAGCAACAGAAAATTTAATGTCACTTTCTAAAATATTAATTATATGTGTACATATATTTGTTAACTTGCTCTAGTAAGAGTTCAGAAAGTAATATATCATTTTAATTGATTTACGTGCAAAATGTTGTTGCCCTTAAAAATTTATTGAAGATAACTTTGATTTGATTACTACATATAATATTGCTATATTAATTTTCCCTTAGTAGTTTCCACTTAATAATACTTCACAGAATCAGAATTATACAATTCAATCTATTCAAACGGAATCATAATGAAAGAAATAAAAGTAATTATTAACACAACTCCTGAAATGTGCACCAATCACATTTGCCACTTTCCGGGAGAGATTTTCATTTATCCGATATTCTCTTTTGTAGACCAAACAATATTTCAGACAGCAAAATTTGTTGGTGCCTTTTTTACAGTATTGCAAAAATGTAAACAACTTCATACTCCTGTAGATACAATTTTACCTTTCATCAGATGTATTGTATCAATAATATTAACAGTGAGTATCATCAGAACTGTATACAGTTTAGAAGAGTTGAAAATATAGTAAGAATATAATCTAAGAATTATCACTAAAGAACAAATATTATAACATTTTTTTCTGAAAATGAAGCTAGCTGTTTCAAAAATGCATAATTATTATTCAGGTTGTGTTTCCTGCAAAAAAACAAGGCAGGTATCCCTTGTGCTTTCCCTTAGTTTTCATTAAAGTCTCTAGGTCAGATATCTTCATTTCTAAATTAACATTGAGATTTCAGAGATGTCATATAAATTACCCAAGCTTACAGAGCTAACTAAAATAGAATGCATAATTTATGAATGTTGCTAAGGTATCTGATGGGCTCATTTCTAAGGCTTTAATAATAGATAAAACTTAATTTCCCAAATATTTAAAATACTAATACTTCAGATGCACAGGCACCATTCATCCAGGTTTCTTGATGCTTTCTGTATGCATGTGTGTTTGCACATGCCTTAAGTTATTGACGGTTCCAATTAATATAACAATCATTCAGTTCATTTTCTCAGAAGATGTAAAAATCACTGCCAAAGTCATAGTAACATTTACATCTCAAATAAATGCAAGTTAATGCCTGTGAATTATTGATAAATATCTAATTTTAACAATAAGAGTAATTGTACATTTGAGTAATTCTTGTAATTATCATTAGAATTGTTTCATGTCTAAGCCCATAAAGAATGACGAAAGAATCAATAGTTCAAAAGTTTTAATCAAGGGCTTAAAGATTAAGTCTCCAGCTAACTCTCATTCCCAAGGCCTATTTCTCTTTGCATTATATCTTTATGGATTAAAAGTTAATGCAGTTTCTCAGTGCCGGCTTCGACAACAGATCACATACAGTGAGCTGAAACTGGATTTATAGGAATAATTACTGCTGCTTTGGTATATAAATACCTTTGATGGTTCCCCAAAGTTCAAGATACACATTGTCCTTATTCAGGAACACCTTTGGACTCTATTTTCTAAAATCACAGTTAATATATACAAAATAGAGACTAATAACAAAAATGAATATATGTTTTCTTTTATCCCAACTCAAACTCTTCTTAAGCTGTGAAAACACACATTTGTGCAGATCAGTAACTGTAAATAATTTTCAGTGGTGCAGCATAGACGAATACACTGCTGAGTTGGCACTCTAGGGGCAATGCTGAGAGGTGGAACGTTCAGGTTTTTAGGGCTTTTACATAGAGGAACTTTTATGGCTTGTTTAGAAAGGTGACTCAGGAATCCACAGTATATGCGCTAAGTAGAAGATGCCTGACGACACTTCCTCCCTTTGATTTTTGTCTTTGGTTTTTTTGAATTTTAATAGAGGTTTCATTTCTAATGCCTCTTCTGGGCCAAAGTAAATGCTTCGTGGAGTCAGATGTAAACAACAGCACAGTTTTCCTTGCCAAATGTGTGTATGTGTAATATATATATATATATCTTTTGTATATGTGAATATATCAACATATATAGTATATTTATAAATATATAAATATATAAAAATATCATATTCCTTTTTTGCAGATTATAGACTTTACTTTGATTTCACTAAAATTTCTACTATAGAATTGAGTCTAGGATACCACAATGTATTTAGAATACAGTTGATTTTATGTAAATATAAATCATAATAGATAGTGGCTTTTTACTGTTGTTTCCAGCAAGTCAATGAACTGTGAAACCAAGTGGAAGAAAAGGGTGTGGCAAATTCTCAAACTACATTGCCTCGATTTCAGACTTTGCTCCAATGATGAACAATGATTTTTTAAAATAAATCTTATTTTTAGCTAGCACATAAAAACATAAAATTGTATATATTGTTGGGTATGAATTGGTGTTTTGAGACATGTGTACATTGTGTAATGTTTAAATCTATCTCCTCAAATATTTAGCATTTATTTGCGTTGCAAAACTGTCAAAGTGCTTTCCTCAAATTCTAGAAATGAACAGAAATTGATTGTTATTTGTAGTTGTCCTTCCACATAATATCACGCCAGGGACCTCTGGCTTCTACTAAAAAAAGACAATCTCCATCAGGTCTTGATACTTATGACAAATATAAGATATCACAAGGTACGATGCTTCCACTTTTCTATAGAAAAATCATAGTAGTAAAAAATTTTCCTAATATATTACATTTAGATCAAATAATTTGAGGTAAGTTGAACTTAAACTATAAAATTGACATTTTAATAGTCACCCAATATTACCAAAAGATTAAAAAAATACTTAAATGTTGCTGAATATCCTGCCTAAGTGCTAAGAATATCAGAACTGTGCTTGGAGTGTTCCGTTCTTTAATTTCACATCTGAGATCTTCTGGTCGGGCCTTGTTTTCCTCATTCTCCTTGTCTGAATTGTTTCTTATCATCTCCCACCTGAATTCTCTGGCAGCCTTCCTCTTGCTCTCAGCATTTTATTCTTCTTTCCTTTCTGAACTTATCTTGTGCTGCAGATTCCATTTTTTTACAGTTTGCTGTGTCATGGGTTTCTTACGTATGGAAGTGAAGGAACAGTAGCAGTTAAGCAGAGCCATGTGAAAAGGTTGTAGATGAAAAGGTTGTAGATAACTGGAATAAATGAGTTGAGTTTCCAATGTACTGGGACTCATTAATTAAAACTCACTAACAAGCTCATTATGCTTGGGGAGATAAAAAAATTATAGTGTACACCATGTTTTGAAATTTTCCAAGCAGAAAGGAAGCCATATATTGTTAACAACAGCCCCTGGAGGCTAGGGTAAGCCTGATTCAGCTCTGGGTCAAGGAAATCCCCACCATACAAACACACACACACACACACACACACACACACACACACACACACACACACACACACCATGGAGAAGTCTCCATCTTGGAAAAAGTGAAAGTGATCTCAGATAAATTTGTACACAAGACAGGAAAAACTACAGTATGGGAACACAACAAAGGAATATAATGCAAAGTTTAACCATGCTAACCTGCAGAAATCGGGAAATAAAGGGAATTTAGTGTAGCATCCACTTAATTTCAGTTTCTGTAAAGGTCACATCAAGATTCATCTGCATTATTTGTTATATCTTACTGACAGTGCTAAGGTTTGAGTCAGTAGTCTTTAATAAATGCATGACATATGACTACTTACCAAATTTGTTCATTGTTCTTATTAACTATAGTCTTGTCAACAAGAGGGAATGAGTTAGTCCAAAATAAGGCTTAGCACAGGGCCAAGGAGATAGCTCCATGGCACAAGTGGCTGCCTGGCAAGTGCAAGGTTGTGAGTGCGAACCCTAGTCTTGCAAATAATAATAATAATAATAATAATAATAATAATAATAATAACAATAAGGCTTAACAATATTTACATGTACTTCTGGAAGTGCTTGCAACCTTTCTTCCCTTTTTCTTTTCTGAAAGTATGAAGCAAAGCAACTTGAATGACTTATTCTTAGGATAAATGAAAGTAACATTCTAAAAGACTTATTTCACACAATGGGGTTAAAAGTCTTCGTAATATCCCGAGTTGAACTGCAGCCCTCCAACATGTTTGAGAAAAGGTCTATCTGACTCCCGGATGAGTTGGATGTTCTCAATTGAACACAAGCCATCTTTCAGAATTTCAGCTTCCAGTGAACTTAGGCATTAATTATAAAAACTAATGGAAAACTTGCCATAGATTATATATGGGATGGTTTCTCTGTATGAGGAGGAAGGCATCTATAATACATTTTCATTAAAGCACCTCTTGATTCACCATCTGCTCAGTTCTTACATCCTTGTGCTGATGACTTATGAACAGTTTTCAAAGGATTAAAGAAGAGTGAAAATGTAGCCCAGCCTAGGCATACTGAGTGAAGCAGGAAAAAATGGTTTCTGAATTTGCTTGTGGATATGGGTCACTTCCCTGAATCTGTTCTGCATCTATCAATGCTGATGCAAAAGCTCTGAAACAATAAATAAATAAATAAATAAATAAATAAATAAATAAATAATTCTTTATCAATGCTGATGAATGATAAACTAATTATAATGACTTTTTTATTTATTTAGGGAAGGGCCCACAGGGCATTGAGGGTCTCACTACTAGAACAGACTCATAGTGATCCACCTGCTTACAGCCTCCCAATAGCCGGGATTATAGGCATGTGCCACCATGCCCAGTATCAATTGCCATGTCAGTGTTCCCCAGGGACAAGGCCTGCACAGCAGGCCCAGGGATTAAACCCCCGGCCCCTGTGCCTGCTTATAGGTACTTTAATCCACTGAACTATTTGGCTGACCCTTAAGTATAATAACTAAATCTAAATTTCTAATCCCTTATCTTATAAGAGAAATAATCTAAAGAATAAAGGAGCATATATATGTACAATCCATGCCCATAGAAAAATGGAATTTGAGCATGCAAAAAATGAGAAAGTCAAGGGACAATCCTATTTACATTAATAAATGAAGCACTTTCAGCAGAGGTTTACAAAAGGTCCATTTTGGAGTAAATTCAGCTGAAAAGTCCAGAATAAAGAGAAAATATTTTACAGGTCTACTTTACACATCTTTCTAGATAATAAAACAAGCTAAGGAGAAAAAGTTGCTATATTCAAGTACTTTAAAAGCTTATCGTGACCTATGTACCTATACCCAAAATTGTTTAGTGTCAACCAAAGTATAAAAAACACTGATAAACAGAAGTTCGTAGTATAGCTTATGTCCCAGAATATAGAACAGCAGCGCTGCAACTTGCAGTGCTTGAAGACACTATGACATTCCATTGCCTGTGATTTCCTTCCTTGCAAAATAAAAACATTACTTGTCTCTATCACAGAAAATGATGTCAGAGATGTACTCTACATGGCTTCTAAATGAATAGTCATTGCTAGCATTAACTGTTCATAATGATGGAGCAACTGTGCTACCAGTGGAAGACATAAAGAAAAACTATTCAATCTGCTCCAAAAAGAAATAAGCGTACTGTATCACAGAAAAAAACACATGTAGACAAGGAGAATTTCTTTTTGCAATAATGCAAACTCTCCCAGCTTTCATTCTTGGAGTAATACTTTAGTCTTTATGAAGAAATCATAATAATGAAAATATCTCTCTGCATCATCTGTTTATCCTCACAGATAGATAAAACTGGTGGTGGGAGAGGAAAGGTATGCTGTACACTCAGAACGAATTTTCAGGGATGCTAAGCTGATAACAAGTGCACATAAGAGAAATGGAAAGACAATGTTCACTTAAATGTGGTTTAAGTGAAAATATTGTGGAAGTAAATTATCGTTCCAGATTTTGGCTCACTGGCAAAAAACTGACAATGGTTCTTCCAATAGAAAGAGAGGCTAAGGATCATTTTGTTGAAGTTTCTTGTTTTATAAATGAAAGCTGGAGCCAAGACTAGGTTAGCTACCTTACACAAATTCATATTTGAATTGTACGGAGATTATCCATTTTACCTGTCCTGTCTCAATGCAAAGTTCATCAAAGAATTTTTCTTTCTGCTTATCACATAGCCTCAACAAGAATGCATATTTTAGCCAAGGTCACACTGTGGAGTTCAGCTGGCTTTGACCTCACTCTACAACCCAGTCTGACCTGGAACTTGAGGTGGTGCTCCCACCTAAGTCTCCTGAGTGCTAGGGTTACAGGAATGTGCCACTGTGCCCAACATTTCAGCTTTTCAACAAGGCTTTTGTCATCATTGACTTAAGAATAACAGAACTCTGTAAGAAAAGTCTTCCTGTTCCTTTCATTGTGCCTTCTAGGAACCAGGAACAATATTTTACAGAGAAAGCAAGTAGGTAAATAATCTAAAGCCTGACTTGTTTTTATATTTTATCTAGCTTGGCTCTAAGTACAGGACTATTAAAACCACTAAAAGCTGTAACTGAATTAAGTAGAGCAAAAAATTAGAGTATCATAAAGGACAAACACCATTACACTAATTATTCCAAGAAAGATATAGTAACGGGTAGCTAAATCAGTAGGCAAGCACTGGAGGAGAACCTGGCTATCAAGATGTTATAGCCTCAGGAGCGCTGGATAGCTCAGCGGACTAAAATGCGGGCTGTGGCAGAGCACCAGGACTAGGTTCAATCGCCAGTGTGCCCTGCCAGCCCCACCCCCTGGGTACACTGAAATGGCAAGTGAGACTGGGTGTGGTAGCGCAAGCCTGTAATCCCAGCACTTGGGAGGCTGAAAACAGGAGAATCAATGCATAGTGATACCCTGTACACCCTGTAGATCCTGCCCTAAATTCTTATTTTTAAAAAAGATGTTATAGTCTCAGAGAATCTGTTGCCTCAGATATTCTTCAGTTGTAAAGAGGAATCTTACAATGAATAAACCTGTAAAGCAGTCAAAGTTAACACCATAACTAGTTAGACATATTGATATCATGAGTTCCTGTTATCAAGCTCTGATAAGCATCTTTGAAGCTGAGGAGATAGCTCAGTGGGCTAAGGACCTGCCTGGCAAGCACAAGAACCCCGCCCCAATCCCCAGTACCACGTGCTGTACCAGCCCCACTCCCAGGGCAGACTGAGCTGGCCATAAATAAATAAATAAATAAATAAATAAATAAATAAAGCAAAAAAAAGGAATTAATAGAAAAATCTAAATACAAAGTATACTTGTACTAAAATGAGACATAAAGTTAATATTACTTGTCTTCCAAAAAATGCAGGACCCTTAGACAATTTGAGGGAAAAACTCTGGAAGAAAGTCTTTTGCTTCTCTTTTCTTTACCTTTGACAACCTTAGTGACTACAAATCTTTCTCTTTCAGGAGTTAATCAAAGAATAGCATATGCCTTTGAGCAAGGTTAATGAATGAAGTTCCAAAATAGATTATCCAAAAACATGAACTTTGCACAGATTATGTTGTATCTATTTAGAGTTACTTCCTATTAATTAGCGTTTATCAAGCACTGATAGTGTGCCAGCTATCCAAGTTCTGAAAGAAAAGTCATATTAAATGAATTTTGTAAATAAAAACCTTGAATCTCCAAGATAATGTGGAAAGTTTTTTGTAATAGGAAACTAATAGAAACTAACAGTTGAACTTCGCCATTATCCAAGGCAGAGTGGCTTTCTGTAGAGTGGCTTCTGCAGATAAATACACCTGCCTTAGTGCACTCAGTGACATCCCAAGAGCAGTGAGCTTCCTTTTTTGTTCAAACCATTTGTATTAATAATCAATCATCAGGCCAGTGGTCAGTGAGATAGCTTATTTCTTATGTGCTGTTGAAGGACAGTTCTCAGTTTCTTGCTTGTTAGGGACCAAAGACCTTTATGAGACTCAAGAGGACATGCACAATAGAACAACTTAACCATAAACAAAAGAGTGGGACCCAAAGGCACAGCAAAGAGGGAGGAAGCCAGAGTCCTATGTAAACTAATCTTGTAAGTGATGTCCCCTATTTGTGCCATATCTTATCATTGAAAATGAATCACCAGCTCCAGTCCTTGCCTTTGCAGAACAGATGCTCCAACCATCAGGGAGAGAGGACTGAGAGTCATTCCAAAAGCTATGTGTGTTACTCTTTATTAGATTTAGGCATGCATGTGTACTTGTAAGCATGTGTGTGCACATGGAATGTGCTTCAGGAAACAGAATGGAAAGGGAAGGAGGACAAGGCAGCTATCCTAAAGGAGAAGAGAAGGCATTCACGAGGTGACCTAACATGTAAATTGGATTTTCTTAAAGTTTTCAAATTTCAGTAAAAACAAAGACATGATGGATGTTAGGCTGCATAAGTTAATGTATAGTTAGTATTTGATGTTCTTTTTATAATTATTTGCACAGCTGTTTTCATCTCCAATGTGGGCATGTTGTTAGACAAAACAGTAATAAAGGTGGCCGTTATGTGACCCTGAATCATTTGTGTACCACTGGTCACATCTGCTCCCCCGTAGTACCGGGATGTTCACCTGATCGTTTGGAGCCAGACTCATTCACACAATTCATCATGATTTATTTTGGTGACATATACTTATGACTTGCAGGTGCGAAGTCTCTGTACTGAATATTTTGTAATTTAAATGAAGACAGGATAAGTCTATGCATTTTACTCGGTTTCTGTATTTAAAATGTACAGAAATGTTTCCTAGTCATAGTAGTATTTATGAATACTTTCACTTTATTAAAAAAATAAACACCAGAATTTTTAAAAAGAAAAGCCAAGATGAGAAAAATGTACTGAGATGTTCTCATAAAAAGAAAGTACAGCACTTATTTATCTTCAGACTTTATCCTCAAAATAATGAGATATAAAGATATTTCATAGTCAACAGCTAGAGGTACAAATAGGCTAATATTTTACCTTAATAATTTTTAAAGTGTTTTTCTTAATTGGGGAATATCAAAGATATATACCAACAGTAGTGAGGAATTGATTTTAAAAATATTTGCTATTCTGTTATCAGTGTGTTGAAAATTATAAATCTCAAGTAGTAGAATAGCCACATTGTAAATATACACCTCAAATTGAAAAAGTCTTAAAAAAAAATGAAAAAGTCTTAAAGAAGGAAAGGAAGTAGAACTCAATAATTTTATTGACTCCCAGACCTCAGTGAAAGAATAAAAGACAACATCCCTGGAGAAGGCTTTGACCAGGACTGCTGCAAATGCTCCAACTTTTCCCCACTGTTATCCATAGAAGTAACAGTAAGACAGAATGCTAACTATCCAGAAGACAAGATTGAATTTAATTCCATCTCAGCCTAGCATAAACAAAAATATATTGTAATAAATTGATAATTAGGAAAAAGGAATATAAAGGTATTGTAACCACATTGAATGTCTACTGTCCGTCAGGAGTTATGCTGAAGCCCTTTATGAATTTTACTCACTAGTGACAATAATGCCACAAGATTTATATTATCTTATTAAAAATACCTGATGCTCATGAATACCAGGCAGTTCTCTCAAGTCTGTCATGGAGAGCTGAGTCATGCCCAGCTCCAGATAAATACAAGCTGAGGATCTGTAGGGTTTCTTTACATCATAGTTTGGGACAGTAATGACTCTAAAGTTACAACAAAAAGGTTTTAAAGAAAAGATACAAACTCATGTATCTCTAGGCAAAAATTAGGTATGAAAATTATTACATTCTTTCTTGTGAATATTAGAGGAAAACATAGTAAGTTACTTATTGATAATAAATGTGAATCAGGCACCAGAACAAATGCTTTATAAATTAGACATTATTAGTTTTATAAAACTACACCAGAAATTAAGAAAATTGTCTCTGTGCAAATAATTAATGCTGTTTAACCACCCAAAGGGTGAATAGAATTTGGATATAATTGCTAAGATTAGCTTTATTTATGAGTAGTAAACACAATTAAAGAACATTGCTAAGGTAGGGTGGGTGATAATTATAGAGCAGGGGAAATGTGTTGCTTAGAGCTGCTGTACATCTGTGAATCTGAAGGTCTTAAAGGGAATATCAGAGCTTGCTAAAGGTCATAGTAAATTAAAGAATAAAAATTTTAAATAACCAAGAAAGTGAGAGGCACATGCAAGCAGTTTACAGTTGATTACAAGCACATGAGCTAGAAATTCAACCCAATCCACCTTTTACCATTAAAACCAACATGACGACAACAAAAACACTTTAGCACATTAGAAGACACATAGGTCATTGTCTTCAAAGTTCTTTTGTAGCCGGGCGTGGTGGCGCACGCCTGTAATCTCAGCACTTGGGAGGCTGAGGCAGGAGGATCAGTGCGAGTTCAAGACCAGCCTGGGCTACAAAAGTGAACTCAAGGCCAGCCTGAACTGCATAGTGAGACCCTGTCTCAAAAACAAACAAACAAAAAACCAAAAACAAAGTTCTTTTGTAACCATACAACTGTAATTTTCATTGTTCTGTATCAAGTTCTTCTCTGAAGGGCAAGTGTTGAAATTGGATATTTGGGGAATAGTGAGCTGCACTCCCAGCCCTGCATCTTTGTAAGAGTAAGGACCAGTCAGTTGGGATGATGAGGTCTGATTTCATTACTTTGCAAAATTTTATCTTCTAGGAGACAGCCCCAGTTTAAAGAAAGGGTTGACAGACCAAGGATTTTCATAATTTATCATGTTAAGCTCTCATTTGGTAAATGTGGGACTTCTGTAAACTTTTGGGGCTGGTCAAAATGATACCCAGAAAATGATAAGAGTTCATAATTTCATCTCTAAGAATGGATTATTACTATTAATTCATGGGAACTCCAAACTCATTTGCTGCACTTTTTCATCATTTCTAAATGAGCAAATAGAAAAACAGAGTTATGGCCACTTGAGTCGCAAATATGTGGAGTTGTTTCCCTTAATAGATGATCAGTGCTAGTAAAGTTCTCTGAAAGACTGAGAGATATTCATGTGGAAGTTGATTTTCTTTGTGGTTTTATTCTCATGAAATGATATGCAGGGATGGGGAGATAGCTCAGTGGTCTAAGCACTTGCCTGGCAAACCCAAGGACCCAGGTTTGATCCCCAATACCACATATCATGCTGTGAAACCGGGCATGGTGGCGCACACCTATAATATCAGCACTGAAGAGACTGAGACAGGAAGATCACTATGAGTCTCAGCTGCATAGGCAGATGCGGTACCAAACAAACAAACAAATAATTAAATCTTAAAAAAGAAATTCCAGCTTCTCCAGTTTTTTTCATTTTCAGTGTTACAATTTGTATTCACATTTAGTGATTTCTACATAATTTGTATTCATTAGTGAAACATTTTTATTTTTTGGAATTTTCATGTAAGTTTGATCATATATGCTTCCATATGTTGATGTTATTTTCAAAATAATATTTTTGTGGTCCAGTGAGCAATAGATGTTTTCTGCCTCTCTTCTCCATTTACCAGTAGATGTTATTGAAATGTCACAGACTTCAACACCATTAACTTATATTTGAGATACCTCTTGGAATCCATCAGCTTGCCTGGTAGTCTGTGCCTTTGTCTCCTCTTTGCTGTGTCTCATAAATTTTTATGACCTTTTTGCGATGGAAATCTGAAATTTTTCCCAGAGCTCCACTGGATACCTCCTAGTGGTAATAAAACTCTTGTCACTTTCTATTGCAGCTGCTTTTAGAGTAAGGCTTTCTGGCTCACTCTGTAGCATATTAAATAAAATAATCAATAAGCTCATGTTGAAAAATTAAATGCAGCTTTTGTGCCACCATTGAGTTACAGGGCTTTTCTCTTGGAACAGACAGCCCAGCAAGAGGCTTGCTAGCTTCCCATTTTCTTTCCCTGAGTGCTGTTCAGTGAACATTGGGCCTTTGTACTCAGCTCCTTCCACATTTTTTTTTTTCAGAAAACAGGGTCTCTCCCTATGTCTCTGGCTTCCTCAGACTGGACTGGAATTTGTGATCGTCCTGCCTCAGCTTCCCAAAGGGTTGAGAGTATAGGCATGAATGGCCATGACTAATAGTGTGTTTGTTCTTTTCTTTCTTTCTTTCTTTCTTTCTTTCTTTCTTTCTTTCTTTCTTTCTTTCTTTCTTTTCATTCCTTCCTCTTTTGTTTGTTTGTTTATTTATTTATTTATTTTTGGCTGGCTCAGCCTGTTCTGAAATTATATCCATGTGCTTTATATTTTATTTTCTAAAATAAAATTACCATCAAGGGCCATATCTAGACCCACTTCTCTCTAAAAGTCTAATGTTTTTCTCCCTTGTGAAAAAATAGAACCCAAATATTCCACTTTGATGCAAATCTGAACTCACCCAGTTGCAGTTATTACATGGGTAACATGGGAAAGTCTGTTATGGAATTTGCATAAAGGATTACTTTGTTGTTGTTTTGCTCTGGATCTTAGCACAATAATTATTCTATGGAATCCAAGGAAATCCAAAGACTACAGGATATATAATTAATTTATTTATTCAGCAAATGTTTTTGAGTGCCTACTATATACTAAGTAAACATCATACTAGCTCTTAGATGTAAAATACAAGATACATAAGAAGTTAAGAGATTTTCAATCTTTAAATGTGCCACGAGTTAAATGTACTTTTTTTTTGTTTCTGGAATAAGAAAAACTATTTTTCCTAAATCAGTTCCAGTAAATATTTATTTTTTGTTTGTTTGTTTATATTATGGTAGACTCAGACTGCCCTGGGGGTTGGACTGGTGCAACATGTGATGCCGAGGATCGAACCATGGTCCCTGCAGTTGCATAAGCTTTCCTAAGCAGGTGCTTTAGAATGCTGAGCCATCTCACCAACCCTAGGTTTTTAAAATATATTTTGAACTTTTACTTCATACATAGTAATCGTACATATTTATGAGGTACTGTGCAATGTTTCCATACATATGCACTGTATAATCCCACATAGGTTGTTGCTGTGCATATTTCCCACAGTGCTGAAGAACACAGCAAGTCACCTTCCTGTGCAACTGCACCTAGAGCTGCAGCATTAGCCGCTAATTCTCTCCCTACTCTGGATGATGCTCCTAGGCTTCTGGAAAGATCTCTATGTTACATTCTTTACTCAGTAGAAGCAATTTGAGTGTGCAATCAGCCTGTGATTTCAGGGGCTGCTCGGATCAAATGTCTGCTTTTTGCCCTGATATTATGAGGCTATTCTTTGCAGATTGTGAAAGATCCTACCTTTTGCAGGTCGAAGGCCAGGGAAACCAATCCAGAAAATGAGAGTGCATGCACTCTGACTGGGAAGGTAGACAAATTGAAACATAGTCAATAATGAGACTTAAAGGAAAATGCGTTTTAAATTCTAGATGGTTTTTATAAAATCAGTGATTTTAATATTAGACAGTAACTTACTAGAATCATGTAAGAGATATTTGACTCCCTTAAATATCTTTTAAATCTGAATTTGCTAGAAAATCCAGCTCTCCATTGATGTTCAAAAAACATATTACCTATACATCACACTGGGTCCCCAAATCAATTATTAGTTCCGTTGATGAAAGCCTATAAAAGAAAGCAGCACACAGTTGGTGATGCCTAAGCAGTGACCCTTCTACAAGACGTGGCCAAGCCTGCTCATACAGGCAGCCCAGCTCTTCCCATTTCAGCACATGCATGCTGGCAACTAACCCAAGCAAGAGGCTGGATTACAGAAATCAGCAGGATCTGCAAGTGACTTTCTTTTCCCTAGAAGACAGTGGTTGACTATGAGCCTACACATGACCAGCGTGGGGGTTGAAAGGTTTACTCTTCACCTTCCTCTGGGGTCTGCTTGAGAGTCACAACCAGGTACAGGATCTGCACCCTGAGGTCTGGCGCCTCTTCCAGGAGCTAGCACAGGTCCTTTATCACTCCTCCTGCGTGCTGATGCGTCGTCACCAATTGGGGGAGGGGTAGTTCTCTCTTCCTCTTAGTTTCCCATTCCAATGCTCCCCTTCACATGTGTGAGAAATGATGTACTTGTGTGTCGAGGGTGGCAGACAGGCAAGGATGGCAGAAACAGCTGTGTTCATGGTGACACTGACAAGCTCTGTGCCACACAGTGTATGAGTACCTTCTTTATTTTTAAAACAATGCTTTGAAATTAAAAAAAAGAGAACACATCACTTTGAGAACAGACTTCTGACAAAAAGAAAATCAGAAGGATGTATGGAATTTTAATTTATCTTGAAAATTTATAGCAATTATTTTAACAAAAGGGAAATAGCCATGTGGGTCTTGCATTAGCAAGAATTTTATAACACTAAGATTTATGAGTAAGGTAATATCATATATAACTTGGAGCAAAAGAGGAGCACAGAAGACCAGGAGCCTCATGCCAGTTTGCATCTGTCATGCATGGAAATGAGACAACCCAAATGCCTCGATCACTCCGCATTGTCCTGAGACTGATGGGCGAAAATTACCCATCCTGAAGGTTGAAGATAGCGAATGTGAAGTCAGAAGCCAGGGAGACCCAAACTTTTTTAGATCACTCAGATTCCATCTAGTAAATTACCTTTCTCTGTGATATTTCCAAGGTCTGAAATAATGTACTTACAAGAGGGCATTAAACCTCTAGCACCCATCAGAGTAGGTGTAATGTCTTGTAGCAAATATGAGAGTCTAAATGCATCACTGGAAGTGTCAGGCTGGCAGAGAATGCATTCTCCTTCTCCAATTGACCCTTTCTACTCCCGTCTCTCTCACTCTCACCAGAAGGACAGGTGGCAAGTAGGCCAGTCTATCTGGAGGATTATCTTAGAATAAATATGCCTATTCAAAAGAGAGCCAGGTTGCTGAAATGCTGAAAGCTTTGAAAGAAGCTTCACACTTTAATTGTAAGCTACTTAGCGATTATCACAAAACCTCCTTGTGCATGATATTATATCACTTAAAAATAAAATTTCTACACTCATTGGAGTTAGTATGCTTATTTAGGCTTACTGCTACCACTACGAAATTATTGTGTGTCAAGGATAGGAAAGAGTTAGTTTATTAGGAAACATTATACCTAAGTGAAAAGATTGATGTCTCCTTGTAATGCATAAGCTAACAGTTGCATATAATCTAAAAATGTACTATAGGCTCCATAAAGACCTGGGCCCTAACCCTAAAACAGTCACACATCTATGTAACCCAAGTCTTTGTGAAAAAATTATTTGGGATAAGAGGGACTGTTCCTGATTGGTGGGAGTCCTTATGGCAGATATTTTTTCAAATATAAATTGTTAACTTATAAAAATCTGGAAGGTATATATATATATAATTTATCCTGCTGCTGTTAGAGAGACACAGTTTATTGGAGACAGCACCATTTTAATCCTTTGGTAGCTGAGGGACCCTGAAGAGGATCTGGATTGGCTTATTGCCCACAAGGCCTGAAAGTTGTAGGAAATACTGAATGGGTCACTCTACCTCTCTGGCTATCAGTTTCTCTGTGACATGTCACAGATCCAAAATATTTTTACAAATTTCAGAGCTGAAAGAGTTTTATTGAAGTTCTAACGGTGTCATTTACTAATTGTATGGTATTAGCACCAACTAAGATAGTTTCATCTGAAAAACTTTAGAAAATACAATTTGTTTAAGAAAGAAAAAGGACAGAAAAATAAAACAGAATTTATTTATTATTAAAATATTATGAACTCCAAAAATTTTGTCAAAATATATCATGAGTCTTCTCTGTAAACCTTCTTGACTACCCCTGGAAACAAAGGCTTTATTTTCTCTCTTGTTCAAAGGCTTTGGACCAATTGGACCCATGGGGTACATGTTCCTATAAACAATGTATAGCTTCTCTGGCCTGGCACATCACATGCTTAAGAGTAATGGAACTGGGTCACAAAAATAAAAATTCTCCTAAATAATAAAATCAATCTTTTAGGATAATGCATTTTGTAAGATAAAACATTTTGTTATGAAAGTAATGGTGGTTATGCTTTGTTTATCTCTAACTGACCCACAGTATTGTTTAGCTGCTTTTTGAACTACTATCACCTCTTTTTTAAGGGACCAGAGTTGTAGCAACCATATTATAGGAAGTATGAGCTCCTTAGTGAAGTAGCAGTTATTATGTTTCCCTTGACTTTCAGACTAACATACAAGTTGCTTTCAAATTTAGTGGGAAATTTTGGAAAGAGAAGTTCCTTCCCTTCCTGAATTTGTCCTTTCTGTTTATGCAGCTTTAGTTAATTGTGGAAGAACATCACACATGTGAGATAGCAGATGTAGGAGGAAGAAGGCTGGTTTTTCTCTGACATGTTTGTGGCAGATACTTTCAGTGTCATTGTTGACACAATCCAAAATCATTCATGGAATTTTTTATTTATTTTCTGGGAAGAAGGTTAGTCAAAAATAATTTATGCATGAAATGATTAGTAATTAAGAATTAATGTATGAAACGATTTCTTTTTTTGAACACTGATAAGGTAAAATTAGAAAAGATTTAATGACATTTTATTTATATCAAATGTAGACAACTTTCAAATGGTGCAAATATTATTTAATATGTATAAACTTTAAACAATCATTTTGTATGCATATTTTAAATTTCTTTCTTAGAAGTTACTTTTAGGACTTGCAGCTTTGAGTAGTGAATGATGGTCATTTCTATTCATTTGTTTATTTATTTATTTGTTTGTTTGTTTGTTTATTTTGCGGAATCAGGGATTGAACTCAGGCCCTTGCATTTGCCAGGCAAGCGCTTATTCTACTGAGCTATCTCCACAGTCCCAGTGAATGATAATAATTTACAAGATTATGAAAAAATAGGAAGTTGTGATATAATTTCAGGTCTTTATTTTAAAATGTTCAATTTTACAAAGTACTTGGCTGGTCTTTATTTTATTGGTGTCTCAAACTGTCATTCAAAATTTAGAAGCTTTTTTAGGATATAACTTTTACAAGAAATGAAAACATCATAGAAAAGAGTATATGTAAAGCTGGACAGATAAAAACAACTTACCTGATTACTAACATAGCCACTATCAAAATTGCATACATTATTCTTGTTCACTTTGCTATGAAATTAAAAAAAAATCTGTATTTATAGTTTTACCTAGCTTAGAACTTTGTTTTATAAATTAGTTTATCACATATTTGTGAAATTCCTAGAAAGATTTCTTGAAAGCAAGGGCAAATACTCAATTATTTTCCCAATCTTGGATGTTTATATCCATTAATCTGAGTAACAGATTTGATGATAAATACATAATACAATGTCCATTGTTATTTAACTATTCCTTTTTTTAAAATCTCTAACATATGCACTTCTGTATGTTACCCTATTTCTGTCTTTTTTGCTATTTGTTTTTGCTTCTTTCTTTAAGCTTCAAAATAAAATAAAATAAAATAAAATAAAATAAAACAAAATATAAAAAAGAAAGACGACCAGTAGCCCCAGTTCCTGGGCTTTTCATATTGTCCTCAAAAAAATGTCTCACGTTAGAGGAAACCTCAGTCCCGACGAAGTAGGATGTTAGCTGGTCATTCTACTACAATGATCACGATGAATAAAAAAGATTAGTGTGACGTTGGATTTAATGCAGCTCTGATATCAGTTCTAAAGCTGCTATATGTTAAATCTTTTACTTATTAATGTTTTTCATCCTCTTTCATTGCAGTACTTTTTTATAAAAGTGAACCTCTACAGAATGGTTGAAAATCAATCATAAATCCATTTGCATGACATGGAATTTTAATCATTTTTCGCTTCTCTTCTATAAGCAACCTAAGTAAATATTTCTGATTAAACTTTGATGTTTGAGGTAATTTGTTCGAAATCAAGTTGCAGGGTTTGGAATTGCAGAAATGAAGGGCATGAGTTTTTTCAGGTCCCCTGTATGTGCTATTAAGTTCCTCTCCAAAGAGAGTTTAAAATCTGTATTTTCATCTCAAGTATATTTCAGAGATGATTGGATTCTATTTTTCTCACACAAAAGCTTTATTTATCAGGGATATTTCTCATACATTTGTTGATGCAACAATAATCTCCCAGGTCTCCTGAAAGAAATTCCAAAGCACACTAAAATAAAATATACCTACATTGCAGTTTGAGAGTTTCAGTTAAATGTAACGATCTTATTGAATTTGCTTTGGGGCCAGTAATGTCTTTATTTCCTCAGGGCTCTGAAAAAAATGAATTTCTGTTATCTGAGATTCATATTATACTGCCTTTTTATGTGAAATTTCTAGTAATTAGCAGTAAAAAGCAGCCATTAATAAAGCATTTGCTTTGATTTAACTATGCTATGCTTCTCTTTATTATTACACAGGTATTACAACTGTTCCTCATACCTTCAGCATAGACTTTAAAATTGACTATTAGCATACGAGCCAAAAACAAAAGCTATATGCCTCAGTTACTCTTCTGTTGTTGCCAGGACAAATACCCAACAACCAAATTGAGGGAAGGAAAGGTTTACTTAACTCACAGTTACCGTAGGTTTCAGTCCTTACTGGGTTGGCTCCAAGGTTGAGTGGCACAGGACAAACAGCATCCCTTCATGGTGGCAGCAAAGAGCAAGAGTAAAATGGGGAAGTAACAGCAACAATACCAACAGAGAGGAAGTCTGTTTCTCTGTCTCTTACATTGCATTCAGAATCTCCTCAGGCTGAGTGTAGCACTCACACCCCTAATCCCAGCAGTACTCAGATCAAAAATCCCAGTGGATCACGAGTTAGTCTCAAACTCTTGAAGTCCTAGCCCTATGACTGTATAAAGCTTTGCAGGGATAGCTAGACACAAACCATAACACTATATTTGAAAATAATAATGTTGTGAGAAAACATATAAAAGTACTAATTGCCTTTCTTTTACATAATGCAGCCGCAGCGAGCCTCATTCAGTGCTTGCTCTCCATTTCGTTAATGATCAATAGTAAAAACATAGTAAGTGAAGGGGAACCATGGATTGAAATAGACCTCAAGAAATAGATTGAATCTGTATGTAAGATGAATTATGTAAGCCACACATTTAGTATACTGCTTCCAGAACCCTATAGAAATAAATAAGACATTAAAAATCTAAAAGTGAGCATTTCACTTGTTAAAAATCTCATGAAAACACCACCACATGTTTTTAATTTAACTGACATAGAACTATACAGAATATTCAGTCGGGATTCCTAGTATACTCAGTTTTCACTGTTGTGGTAACCCAGTTACTGGAACCATTTTATGTGAGCATAACTTCTACTCATTTATGATATTACTATAGCATTCCTTTTCTCATCTTTTCTCACTATTTTGAACAATATGCCTCCTCTTCAGTCCAGTAAGGAATGCATCGTCTGGACATACTAAGAGTGGTTCCAAGAGGAGGAAATTGTTGAAAAAAATGTTTCTCTAAAAACTAAATGTAAAGTACTGCATCTATCTCCTCAGAGCCTTTAGGCTATGTGCTTCAGGAATCTCCAAGAAGGTATTTAAATCTGTGGTGTTTCTCACGTTAGTCACACGTGCTTTTTGTGCTTCTAGCCTCAATTAACATCTTCTGCAACTAGCAAATCAAGGACATGAAACACATTGAGGCCCCCACAGCACCTTACAGGGGCGAAATCGGAAAACCTTTGAAAGCTCAAGGTTTGGATGTTAAGGCTTTTGCTAAACAAACTAGAACATTAATAAGACTTTTTCACAATTATACTTAATGGTCAGCTAATATCAATGCTACAGAAATACAAATAAGCTTTTCTGTAAAATGTGGTATATATGTAATGCTGCATTTCTGACATTTTAAATATGCAGATTTAGGCTTGTCACATCCTAAGAAATACTGCTGAAGACTTCTGGGCCTATGGAGTCATCTCCATTCTTTAGCAAGGGGACAAGTCTACCTTCTTCTTCTTTAGATTTGTGACTACAGTGTCAAGCGTGACTACAACTCTACCTAAACAATTACTACAAATGTCTGTTGGGGTGGGGTACTACAGTGTTTTACTTAGACAATGAAAGCAACAAGGAGAAACCTCTTCTCTTCCCTGTCACTGGTGCGGCCTGAATCTGCAATTGTACCTGTGCATGAGTTTGATCTCTTTAGCAGACTTTGAATTGCTCTTGTGTACACCACTAGGACTCCTTGCATTTGTCTATACCCAGCGCCCACTGTTCTTACCCTGAGCACACACACTCACAGTGTCTACACTCTGAAGCTCTTGGGTGACTGTAAACAGGTGGATCATTATGAGTCTGATCTAGTAGTGAGACCCTGAACACTCTGTAGACCCATCTCTAAAGATACAAAAAAAAAAAAGACAAAAGGAAGACAAAATAAAACAATACACTTTATTCCACACAGCCCCCAGTAGACTGCCAAGCTTTCTGCCTTCATTCCAGGGCTCTCAGGCAGCTCAAGACCAGCGGTGCCTTGAATGATATGTCCCATCCTTCCCCTTTAAGAGCAGAGCCCAGAAGGGTTCTCTACTCTCAGCTTCTTTCTTTTCAACCTCTGAAGTCCATTCCTGCTGCTGTGAGCAAGGACTCTCATATCTCTGAAATGTATCACATCAAGACTTAATCTAGCTCAATCACTAGATTTTAAACTACGGTTCCAGATTTAGGCTTTACTTTGTCTTCCTCAAGACTCCGACTCCTATATCTCTTCCAGATGTTAAATGCTCTGGTGACCAATGTCTAGTGCTTTCACAACTGTGCAGATAAGTCTATTGTCCCAGGCACATGGGACCCGTGCATAAATGTGTATGACTTCCTTCCACAGCATGCAGTGAACAGCAGTCTCACTGGGGTGTCCAGTGGGAGTTGAAGATTGAAGTTTCCAAACTGGAGTGGTTGATTTCCCTTACAAATTTGTTTTTGGATATTTCTTAAAATAGTAAACAATTCAGTAAACAGTATGGTAATTTATAAGAACTCTGAGTTCATAACTTGGGAGTCATTCTTAAAGGGTTACTCACGCACTCAGTAAACATTCCTGCAACTGTTACAAATCAAATGTGAAATGCTATCATTTTCACCATGCCTCCTATGACTGTTCTAGCCCAGTTCACGTAACAACATCAAGATTACCAACTCCAGTCTCTTTCTTTTCATTACACTAGCAGCAACATACCTAATATTTATTTATTTATTTATTTATTTATTTATTTATTTATTTATTGTCTTTTTGAGACAGGGTCTTGCTATGCAGTTGAGGCTGGCCTTGAGCTCACTTTTGTAGCCCAGGCTGGTCTCGAACTCTCACCAATCCTCCTGCCTCAACCTCCCAAGTGCTGCGATTACAGGCGTGAGCCACCACACCCAGCTGATACCTAATATTTAAAAAGAATAAATTATTTTGTGCTTCTTTTCTTTAAAACCCCAGATGTTCATCTCATTTAAATAAATAAAAACTTATACCTAAAATAATTGAAACCAAGTAGTCATACAAGGGTGTGTGTGTGTGTGTGTGTGTGTGTGTGTTTGTAGGGGTCTACAGATTCTACGGGGTCTCACTGTGTAGATCTGACTCATAGTGATTCCTCTGTTTTCAGCCTCCCAAGTGCTGGGATTACAGGCACAAGCCACCATGCTCAGTCTCAGCATGCCCTGGGATCGGGGCCAGCTCACACTGATTGAACCAGCAGCTGCACTCTGCCTAAGTAGGCACTTCAGTCCACTGAGGTATCAAGCCCACCCTCAAATATTTAAACCTGCACCTCTACGGTAGAACTATTCAACACAAGCAAAGTAAATAGCAACTCAAAATACTTGTCCACTGTGAATGAAAAATGTATCTTGGTATGTACTTGTGATGGATTATTATTCAGACATTAAAAGGAATGAGGTATTGATCCATTCCACAGAATGATGAATCAAAATACTAAATGAAAAGAAACCAGCTTTACACTACATATTACATCATTCTTTTTATATAAAATATACAGAAGAGGGAAATATATAGATATTAAAATATGACCCCTTTCATAAACTTTATGAACTGTTATTCTCCACTGATAGCCCTTTCAAGTAACAGTGAGTTTATTATATCTTCTTAGTCTGTTATCATTTGTGTTTCGAAATGACATATATATCATCAGTTTTGGGTTTTGTGCTCTTATGCATGAGCTTTATAGTTTTGTATAGCTTTATTGCTTTATAGCTACTTGATATTTTCTTGGTACTGGGGGTTTATCCACTAATTTAAAATTTTTTTTAGAATTTAATTCACAGTCCTTTGTCCATGGCTGGTCTAACTATCCTGAATGACCTTCCATGTATTGTTCTTCAACAACTATCATCAGACACATGGAGAAATGGCTTGCCTCTAAGTTTTATGTTAGCTTGTTCGGAACATGTCACATTATGTCAGATAATTTTATTTCCAGTCAAATAATCCTGCAATTGTCACGGGATAAAAACAAAAGAAAAAATTTTAATCTGTCCAATGATCTGTTCCATCTGTTGGAATTGGCAGGAGATGAATAAGAACCCTGGAAAACATTGGAGTGAATTACTAAGCTCTGAGTGAGCCAGACAGGTCCTCTCTTCCTTTTCTCCTGTAGGCAAGCAATATGCATGAAGCAAGTAGGATAATTTCTTTTCTTTTTGCCCATATTCTCCTGCCTTGGAGGAGCCCAAGGAAGGAGTAACTGGGCTTATAGACAGGCTCCACGGTGCCCAGCTTGCAGAATGATCTCCCAGTTAACAAGTATGATAGAGCTTAAGCTGAACAGAAGCCTGCATCTGCAGAGAAACAAAAAAAATAAGAGGTTGTGTGCAGCAGTGGATGGAAGGGTACACGCTAGCATCTTCATCATGGGTGGGTCACACACACTCTGCTTGCAGTAAGCACAGAGCCAGAATGTGCACAGAACAGAAAGAGAAAATCTGCCTTCTCTTTTGAAAAATATCTATTGCCATCATCTTTGATTGATAATCATAATTATCAAGTACACAGTGTACAATGTGATACTTTGATAGAGGATACAATTAAGCTATTAACATATCCATCCTCTCCTCCCTATCATTTCCTAGTGAGATATCTGGAATTTACTGTTACATTGAATTGTGTAGTACATTACTATTGACTATGGTCACTCTGCTGTGCAACAGGTTTCAAAACTTGTTCCTACAATCTATCTGAATCTTTGTACCTTTTGATCATCTGTGTCATGCCATCCTTCTCTTTCCAGCTCCTCCCCCCAAGTCTCTAGCTGGCTTTTGTCAAAAAGATGAAAGATTAATATTGGAGAGCATGTGGAGATGGGAGAATTCTCACATATTGTTGAGAAGAATGTAAATGAGTGCAGGAGGCTCCTGGAAAAGCTGCAAATGTAACTGTCATAAGATCTAGAAATTCCACTTCTCAATATATGCAAGGGAATTGGAATCCAGAATTCAAGGGGACACCTTACTGTCCCACTTGTGGAGACTCTGCTGACCATAGCAAGGTATGATAACAAATCAAGTGTCGATTCCAGAAAAACAGATAAAGAAAATGTAGCTTAAGTACTTAAAGGAATCATGCGCAATCTGAAAACGAAGATTTCAGTGACATGCATAAGTAGGGAGGACATCATGCTACATGAAACAAGATAGGTGTAGTGACATTATCTCCTTTACATATGGAACTAAATAAAATTTAGTTTGTAGCAGAGACAGTTGGGGGGAGTTGTTGCTTTGCTTTGCTTTTGTGGCACAATGGATAGAACTCAGCGCCTAATGCATGCTAGCTAGAAATACGCCTTACAGCTGAGTTATAACTCTCTGCCTGTGATTTCTCTGGTGTTTACATAATTGTCTTCATTTCTTGCATTTTCACAGAAAAAAATCAATCTGAGTAATTCTGAGTAAACTTTCTGTTTATTCTCATAGAAATGGGGAAATTCTGTATGATCTGCTTTCTCATAATGTCTGAATTCAGTTATTTTTCCCCTGACTGCCTAACCTTGGAGAACTTGGTTTTGTTGCCGTACTCAGAGGCATTTCACACAGATGTGCAGGACTTGCTCTTTCTTCTGCGCTGGCACTGGCATAGCCTTCACCATTGTGAGGAACTTAAAACCTTTCCCCAGTACAGCCTGGTGGTGGGTAATGCCCGAGTCTCCTTCTTTTGCTAAAATATCTCAGATGTTTTACCTAGAGTTTTCCTTGGGGGCACCTGCTCATGCTTCTAGACTTCTAGACTGCAACAGTCTGGTAGCTGATAATCAGAATGTACTAGTGGAATTATTAGAGTTCTATCAACTAGCCTGATTTTTCATAGTATTTTGAGGGATGAGATCCAGAGGGGAACCAAGTATTACTTTGAATATGATTTTACAAGGTTATTCAACTTTATTTTTTGGTTTGACAATAGTTTACTTTTTTATTTGTCTTATTTGTTCCTAGGGGAGAGATGACAAATGATTGTAAGTGCATCATTTTCACATATAGCACATTTTCCTTTTAATATTTTTATCAATTTTATCCAGAAATGTTTTTCATTGAAAAAGATATATCTATGCATACACATCTGTAGAAGTGTGGATGTGTATTTCCACATAAATATATGTACACAGGCACACACAAATACATATACTGTTGTTGATTTTTATGTTAAAAGTTTCATCAATATTAATTTATTGTACACATATTTTAATATAACTGATTGAATTAAAAAATACTTTTCTTCTCTGTACTCCATATTTCCGACAAGTCTGTGGCAGAATTTTTAAGAGTTATTCCCGTTCTCCAGCTGTTGGCAGATGCTGACTAGGAGGCCTGCGATTTATCTCAGTTTCTGATACAATAAACATAGAGTTAGAGCATACCCCACAGGGAAAGGCTCAGTTCCATCGCAAGGACTCCAGTGCTGATAGCATCCCAAGTCCAGACTGCCTGCTGTCCTCCTGACCAGTCGCCTGCCATGTGTGGGTTCCTGGGGACCCCTGCCTGGATTTTCCCATTAGCTGGGATACTGTACAGAAATCCAGAATCTTGTTTGCTTGCTCAATGGATGCTTTGTTACAAAGGATATTACTCACAGAAATCTTGATGATAGCAGGCAGAGGGAAGGACAAGAGGGGAGGGGAGAAGTTTTATGATTTCAATAAGCAGGTTGCTTTCATATTTCTTGCTGTTTTATACAAGGGGATTGAGCATCTCTGGGAAATAGTATAACGAGGAATCAAGGTGGGCATCTAGAACCAATACCTACAGATTCCATGGAAAGCTCCACTTACAGTCATTGTTTTGCATTTAATACAACATAAAAGTCATGCAAGTAGTTGTCATGCTGTATATAGGAAATAATGATCAAAAACATCTATATCTGTCTATCTGTCTGTCATCTATCATCTATCTATATATTCAACACTTATGCAACCTTATTCAGATATTTTCAGTCTATACCTGAATTGTGGATTCATAACAAGGGCACAGAGAGAGTCAACTCTCAGAATTGCTACAGAGTCAAATATATTGCCATGTGCCTAACAGTTTCCCTTCTTCTATGGCTTTGATTCTGAGGTTTCAGTTATGTAGAATTAACTGTATCCCAAAACATTAAATGGAAAATTCCAGGTATAAAAATGTTGGTCAGTTTTACATGGCACTCATTCTGAGTGACATGCTTTAGCCTCTCCTACTCTTTTGCCTCGTCTTACCTGGAAGTTTAAGCATCTATTTGTCCAGCATGTGCTGCACGCCGGAGTCACTCAGTACATATCTGCTGTTGGGGTGACTGTCAGTGATGGCACACTGAGCTTCTAGCACTGCACTTCATCTTGTCCTCTAAGCATCATATCATGGTACCTCATTACAACAAGAGGGATCATTATAGCTAGAGACCTCAGCAGGGATGATATTACATTCAAAAATAACTTACATTGCATTTAAAATTGTTTTACTTCCTGAGTAGTTACTGCTGTTAATCTTCTGCAGTGCTAAAGTTAAGAACTATCCTTCAACATAGGTAGTATGTATAAGAAAAACAACAAGGAATTATAGGATTTGGTTCTATTTATTATTTCTAGTGTCCCCTAGCACCTTATAACATGCTCCTGCAAACATGGGAGTATGAATCTACCTTATACTGACACTTTTTTAAATGTCACAATGAAAATATAAAAATGTATCATGTATCAAACAAGAAAAAGTTAGGTGGTAGACATGGTGGCCCATGGAGGTAGTGCCAGCCCTTAGAAGGCTGAGGTAGAAGGATTAATTTAGTCTGAGGCCAGCCTGGGCTACATAGTCACTTTCAGGCCATCACAAAATGATGCTCTGAATTGAGAAACCTAATTAAAACATTACGTAAACCAGACTCGTAAAATTAAATGCTCCGTGGTTACTTGAATATGAGAAACCCAATGTATGCATGAAGAACAAAATAAAAGACAGATGATAGGGAGATGGAAGGAGAGAAGATGAGATGGAAAAAGTCTGAAAAGAAAGGAAGGGAAAGGAATAAAAATGAGCAAGGATAAGCTACACACATCCCAACTCTCCAAGACACTTGTAATTAAATGCTACAAACTTGTACTAATAAATAAACATTTTAAAAATAGAAAATGGAACAAAAAAGGAACTCATATTTAGAACTCATTCTGTAGGACTGAAAATATTCTTTTCTTTTTTGTTTTTGAAATTGCATCTAAGGTGCTTCTATGCTCACATGTACATTTTCATACAATAGGAAGAACAGTGTTGGAATCTTCACTTGTGACGTCATTTTCATTTTCAAAGCAGGTGCCTCCTACATTCAATTAGACTGTGTCAGTTGGCGTCTTCTGCAGCCCACAAGTGGCACTACAGCAGCTCTCCCCTTACCACTGCATCCTTGAATGACATCTGAGCCATAGGCAGCACGGCAGGCACAGAATGGGTGGTGCCTGAAAACCATGAGCCCCATAAATTTTCCACGTTGAATTACTTCGGTGAAAACAACTAGAGCTGCACATGATAGCATGCTGGAGATAAAAAGAGATTGTGGTGTAATAATTCTCGAGTGCAGCTTTTATCACTGTGTTTCACTCTGTCCTTCCTAGAGGAAGGTAAATCAGTCAGAACGCCACTTATGCTTGCATTTCCTTTTCATCCTCCATTCCTCTTGTCTATCCTCCAAGTAGAGAGTGAGAGAGAAGTGTTTATGACCAAAAATACGAACGTATACTCATATTCACAGAGACATGTTATTTCTTAGCATTACTCCCATATTCCTTGCTTGGAGAACAAAGAAAGTATCTTTTTTATTTTGATCATCCACATAAAAGTCAAGTTAACAAAAACATTGGAAAATGGGCTAACAGTCTCATAGGCGAGGGCATCCTGATTCAAAGCTGCAGTGTACCCTATATGTGGTGCTAGACTGCTCCCTTTTCATGATGAATGACCCATAATAATCATGGCTGGATTTTAGTATTGTCTACTGTTCTTAATTAATAAGGTAAAATGACTTGAATCTTTGCTCCAACAGCTAACGTGTTAATGAAAAGAGTAAAGGAGGACATGACAACAAAAGAAAAAAACACATGTTCTAAAGTATCTAAAAATATTCGTCATTCTGAAACATAAAAAACAGGCGAAGCTGCCTTTAACCAATTGTGTACCTGGATTTTTTAACCCCAAAATAATCCTATTACACAGTAAAAAGTTAATCAGTAGAGATGAGAGCTACCACTGAGGCAGATGTCATGATTTTATATAGAAATATATAACTAAAATTTACCTACTACAAAAACTATAGAAGAAATAATCTTTAATACTTAACAGTTTGACTGCTCTGTTGAAATTTAGATGGGAAATTTTGTAAATAATTACTAACTTGGTAGGACTGAAAGGATGATACTATGAATATGACAGAAACAATTGTAAACCACCATGACCTTTGTGTAAAGCAAGTCAGAGGTCAGATCTGCTTCACACAGTGATAAAGTTAATACAAAAGGAAGAATTATAAGAAGCAGATAGAAGATTATGAAAGGGATGGTTATTAGAAAAGCTTTGAAGTCCTCTGTTGTTAGTTGTTAGTTGTCAGTTAAAAATCTGTATATATTGTAAACTTTATGTTTATTTGCACTATATGAAACACTACATAAACACAGGATGGCTTTATATTTGGTTGACATTCCACTCACTGAACTTTGCAGTGTGTTAAAAGATTTAAAATATATCAAGATACACTCCCCATATGTTGTGTCTTAGGAAGGGTGCTTAAAAATGTCAAGAGTTTAACTTACCATGTGGATGTACATATTTTATGAAGGTCACAGATTAAAGAGTCTATTTCTGTATTAGAAGTTTTTGTCTATTTTAGTGTCTCTCTACATCTATATAATGTACGCCTGTATTATACATCTCTAGTATTGCTACTAACACTGATTTTTACTGCTCCTTCAACATAGATTCACTATGGAAATCTTCATTAACATGAAGGACTTTTTTTTTTTTTTTAGAAATTTTGATTATTTCTTAATCACAAGTTGTTCAACTCATCCATTTTTAGTATTTTTAAATGTGGGGTGAACACCACATGATAATTTGTTTTACAAATGTTTTTTACAAAATACTCACATGTCATAGTTTTAGAAACCTATTTTGGACAATGTCTGGCATAGAGAAGTGGAAGACAGAGATATCATAAAAAGAATGATGCATTGCCAAATATTTATGTGTATCTGTAGAACATCAAATTTCATAATAAGCAGTAAAATCAACATATAAAACAATGTATATATTTCTAGAACATGCATAAGTATAATCTATGAGCACTTTTTAGAGAGAAAGGGATTAAATTAATTTTGTTTATATATGAATTTGAAAACATAAAGATCTGAGTTTCTGTAGACTGAAGTCTCATGGTGGATCCAAGCTGCTACCACACAGCATCTTATCAGTACTGGAAATGTGCTTCCTATGGTTCTGGAGCCTGTGACACAGGTTCTAGCAGATTTGATATTGAAGGAAAGCCCAGTTCCTGATTCATAGAAAGAGATGTCTTGCTGTGCCTTCCCACTGGGGAAGGGGAGACTGAGCTCCCTCCAGCCCTTTTTAAGTCCTAGAGGCTCAGGACCTTCACACTGAGCTGTGTTTCTAACCATTTTTTTTTTTTTTACACAAGTCTATATGTTTCTTAGGCTGGGCTCAATTTTATGATCCTCCTGGTGTAGCACCCCAGAATACTGAGATGAGAAACAAGCCACCATGCCTAGCTTCTATTTTCTTTAGAAGGCACTAATCATCTCCTGGAGGACACTCTTCCTAAGACCTTAAAATGTCACCACCCTGCAAGTTAGGATTCCGATACATGAATTTTAGCAGAATGCCAATATTCAGACTATATCTCAGAGAAAAGTGGACATTCTAAGCCTTGGGACATACAGAAATAATGGCACAAAACAGTCATTTGAAAGAAACAACAAATAGTGTGCAGGATCTACAGCTAGAATTTTAAAAACCAAGGAAGAAGACTGAGGCCATTATGTCAAGAAGTATTGCATTGAGGCTATAATATGAAAACCCCACAGGAAGTTCCATCCATACTCACTTGAGACACTATTATGATGATACATAGGGCATGCTGTAAGGCAAGAAGTTTTCATCAGATTAATGATGTTTTCATAAAGAAAGAGTGATCAAATGCAGCTAGAAAACTCTCTGGACAAAAACATTTTTAAAAAGTTAATTAATACATTATATTAACCTAATACTATGAGCTGGGAAGCCTGTACATATGTGTACACAAATAGTGTCAGCATCATTATCTTGACTTACTTGTCTATAGAAAAAGAATTGTAAGTTTCCTAGAGACACATAGTTCTAGAGTACCATGCAACTAACCCATCTCTGATTAACTCCAAAGGTGATAATCACCACTCTCATCTTACTGGAAAACAAGATGATGAATAATATGATTAGATAGTGGTAGGGAGATGGAGAAGAGATGGAAACCCCAGGAGATGATCAAAATAATAGACTAACAATGGGTTGGCAAGATAGTTCAGTAAAATAAGCACTTGCCTGGCAAGCACAAGGGCCTGAGTTCAATCTCTGGTTCCAGAAAAAAAAAAAAAAAAAGACTAAAAAGATGTGTCAAGCACTAATATAATATTCTTAACACACAGGTTTCACAAGGTAAATGAAGCTCTGGAGATGTATGTGAAATGCTGCTTTACACACACACACACACACACACACTTAACTTGGAAAATAAAAAGACACCTCAGCTTGTCAGATTTCCAAAGGTGTCTGAAAGGTCAAGGCATTCATAAGTGACCATGAAGGATGGATCTCTTGGGTAGAATACACAGATCCAGAGGAGGAGAACGACATGAAGAGGTAATTGTGAGAACATGGTATTTCAGAAGCCAGAGCTGCAAGGGAGCCCCTGCACAGCCCAGGGATGAAGGGGCTGATGTCAGGACAGGCTGCCTGGGAGGTACAAGTTCATGTCCTCCCAGGAATAAGGTTTGCATTGAGTTATTTGTCTCTTTCATACTGGTTTCCATATTCTTTCTTTTTTCAACATTTACTAAAGATAGGAAAAGAAACATGCTGTGTAGAGCAAGTTTCAGCCAAATAAAAGTAGAGTGAAAATGTACACATCACAGTGTAAGAGCAGACTACTATGAAAGAGAGCACAGGCACCCTGAGCCCAGCAGAGACTCTTTTGTGTCCCCCACTTCCAAGGATTACATCTGGGTGGGGTTGTGCTATGGAAACTGCATGAAGTCTCGTGAGAAATCCAGATGAGGCAGTAGGAACTGCTGTGTGTGTGTGTGTGTGTGTGTGTGTGTGTGTGTGTGTGTGCGTGCGTGCGCCCTCACGCGCGCGCACTCCTCTGGAGATTAAGTATATACTACTACCTTGGTGTATTGTGGCTCACTGGCTGATCGAAGAGGGGAAACCTTTGGCTGCCCGTTGTGTCACCAGGTTCTAGGATTCTGCGTCTCTTTCCTGAGGCAATTTCTAGTTCTTCTGGTATTGAATAAGGAATTGGAGCCAACAATTTCAAAAAGTAGTGAAGTTTTACATTTATTAAAGATAAAAAGATGAACTCTACAGCATGAGTTTTGGCTAAACAAAGCAGGAAAAATGATATACCCTATTGTGTGAGGTCTGCAGAGAGTTCTTCCTGGTCCTCCTCAGAGCCCAGGAAGATTATATTTGTAATTTCACTGGCAACTTATTAGAAGTCTAGCAAGATAATTCCAGTGTAACCCTCCTAGTGAAATCCATGGCAAAAATAAAGAAATTAAAGCATGTTCGTAGTTATGGGGAGCCAAGGGGTCCTAAGTCCAGCCTTGATGATAGCTATCCAGAATGAAACCCTCACTCCAGGCCTAAATTCAGGTTTTATTCACTCATAAAGAAAGGATTGGCTTGAGGATGGCTGACTGTGAGTATGAGGGAAGAGGATAAGTGCAATGCGTTGGACTGGGTAGAAGACAAGAAATTGCCTCCTTAATATGCAGAGAGGACATGCAGGAAGAGTACCCTGCATAACACAGCTGAGGTCAGTATCTCTGTCGAACAGGCATACATTTCTTAAACCCAGTTGAAGGGCTAAGGAAAAGTCCTAGCCAGGTCTGTACATACCAATGCATGAAAATAGGGCCAGGCTCAGCCAAAAATGGAGGCAGTTGCTCCTCTTTCAAGGAGAGCCCTCAAGTGGTCCTCTACAAGGACTACTGTGGAAAGAAAGCACAGTGGCCTGTGTTTCACATTTACAATGCAAAAATATGATAATGACTTAGCTCATAAAATAGTAATGAGCATGAGGTGGTTTTATGCATGTTAATTGCTTAGAAAAGCACTCAGAAGTACACATCATGAATAAAGACCTGACCTGGGAACTTATATATACTATTTAGTCCTCACTAGCAACAATAGCAGATAGATATAATAAATCTTGCTACACAGCAAAGAAGCTGTCATTAAAATTAAGTGAACCCACAGTTGTGTTTCTCTTCTAAGCCAAAGCATCGAATAAAAGAAGAGCAAATTCTATGATTTACAGCATGGTTAGCCTTGACAATGGGATGGAGTGGGGAGAGGAAGAGAAGGAAGTAAAAGGATGGAAATGTGGTAGTATATGTGCCAGAACCCTGTGATGCATATATTCACTAAGTGTCGCAAACATATAGCAATAAAATCTTTAAACTTTTTAAAATTGTCTCCCCTTCAGTTACTCGTCTTTTGTTGCTGGGATAAACACTTGACACTCAAAATGAAGGAAGGAAAGGTTTATTTGGCACATAGTTACTGGAGGATTCAGTGCATACTCACCTGGCTTCAAGCAGAGTGGCACATGGCAGAGAGCAAACTCTCATGGCGGTGGCAAACAGCAGAGGGCAAGTGCAAATGGGAGGAGGAATAGCAACATTTGCAAGTTGGTCTCGCTGTCTCTTTTATGTTACATTCAAGCTTCCCACTCCAGGTTGGGTGTAGCACTCACAACCATAATCCCAGCAGTACTCAGGCCCATAATCCCAGCCTTGTGTTATGAATTAATCACAAACTGTAGAACTGTGCCTGGAGGACTGCATGAGGCTTTGGGGATACAAATACAGACAAATATAGCAAAAATAAAATTGAAAAAAAGAAATTACTGAGTCCCAAGTTTCCTTATTGGGTATATAAGATCACAAAAATAGAGCAATTGTATCCATTGATGATACCTTATTATTGAAAGTACATAAAAACAAATTCAAACTAAACTCTCCTAGTGTCCACCATAAAGAAGAGACAGGTAACTAAAATTCAGAGCAGCTATTGGAATAAAAAACAGAAATGATACAAGAGCAGCATACCAAATTTTGAAGGGAAAATGTCATTGCAAATAGGCTAGTCACCTCATTTACTAAAGCAGAGGGGAGTTAAGAAAGGTGCCGGCCTCTATCAGCTCATTGCTTCTGATGCATGAAGCAGCAGTGTTTCCTGATGTTTCCTGCACACTGTGTGCTCTGCTTTATGTGATGCTGGACAATTTTTATAACAGTTATTGAGGAAACTACTGTCACTGTGATACACAGGAATGAAACTCCCAATGGGAAAGATACCTGGGACTGATTTGTGTTCTCTAAAACTCTTAAAATGGATTTTAGGACCAAAGGATATAAAGTTCATAATATATTTATTTAGAGGAAAGAAAGTTTCTGTCTAAGAGGACAGAAGGGGACCCAAGTGGGATGTCCAAGTATCTGCCATTTCTAGGGGTTTTTATAGAGTAAAACTATGAGGTGAGGCTGGCCTAAGATAGAAAAATGGAAATCACACATGAGATGGGACAAGACTTTGGCCACTCAATAAGACTGCAATTACAATTTGTTAGGTAAAATTAAGTAAATCCAGGACCAAATGAGAAAGCAAGTTACAAGTGAGCATGAATGTAGAGCAGGAGGTTATCTAGTAATCTATAGCAGTTGAATTAGTGACTCTTGCTGACTTCTTCAAGATGATTATCAATTTGATGCTTTTCTTCATTTTTTAAATTTTTAAAATTATTTTACCATTATTAATACATTGCATATTGTCTTTGTCATAGTTGTTCAGAGTATAAGATGGAGACATGATTTTTTTTTCTTTTTTTTTGTGGGACCGGGGTTTGAACTCACGACCTTGCACTTGCCAGGTAGGCATTTGTGCCATGGAGTTATCTCCCCAGCCCTGGAGACATGATTTCTTGTCTAAACATCTTTCTTTTCATTGCACAAAGAGATGTTAGCTATAGGTATAGTCAATAGTCCATAACAGCAGTGAATTATCAGCTCATCTAGCATTATTGAAAGCTGTTGACTTGAGCCTTTTACAACTTACCATATTAATATGGATTTCTCTTTTATATCTCATGGTTAGACTTTTCTACTGCATGGTTAAAAGCAAGATAAAGCAAGAACTATATTACAAAAAATGCAACTTTTGTATCTGACAAGATCAGTCAGGTGCCCTCAGGATTTACCTTGAAATCATGTACTGCCATTGGCAGAACTTTTGTCAGTGTCAGCCACCTGGACTAATCATGGCCATTGCATGACCAATTTGCTCTCTGTGAAAGTCTGAGAGAATGTTTTCTGTCTAGGTGACTCTCCTTAGGCACACTTTAGATCATCAGTCACTTTTCTCTGGTGGCCCCATAATTCCTTGAACAAGAAATTTGAGACTCCACTGATTTATAGGCCTTTACAGTACAGGTTCTTTTATGTCTTGTGTCCTCATTGACCTTCAAGGGCTAGGGCCAAAATATTGGCTATTCTCATATGCCTTGTTTTTCTCTAATTATTTGGTCTGCCAACTTAAGTTGTTAACCCTCCAGAAGAGAAGCTTAATATTATTCCCTATAACATAGGGACTTAAGCTTCACATCACTCTCTCTCTGAATATCAAATGTCTTAGACATAGCATGATACAGGTATTTTTCCATCAATTGTTGATATGTAAACTTTAAATCCCTATGGAAGTGCACTGCTACAATTTTGTAAGTGTTTGAGTTCCTAAATCTCTGTGTAATGATGCTCATCTTTAGAGAGCTATGCATTTTGGTCTTGATGTCTGGCCCACTGGGGTAGTGCCTGTCTCTCTCACAGTTGCAAGGCATCTTGTCTTCCCCTCTGTCTCCTTTGACAGCTTATCCTGGTCTGACTGCCTACAGTATTTCTATTTAATTCAGCTGCCCCAACTGAGAGGGCACCAAGGTGTCAAAGGTCCTCCAATAGTGATGCTCTGCCAGTCGTGAACTCGTTTTAAACTTGCTCTTTAGAAGCCAAGTATTTATTTACCCAGTGCATGACCCCTCTAGGCACTCTGGAAAGTGCTGCCAGCATCTTCAAACCTGGTGGAATATAGGGGTGAGTGAAGAGGAAAAATGGACAAACAATGGAACAAGAACCCAAATGGTGAAATAAGAATCCGCACAGAACAGAAAGAGGTTTTAGAAGGAGGAAGACAGCAGGGGAATGAAGATGACTGCAAGTACATTGCTAAATGTGTCACTCAAATTAAACTACTTGAGTCTTTTACATAGCCCATTGATTTTAGGATAAGATATCATATGATTAGTTTCAGATTTTCACTATTTCTTTAAAAATTAACCTCTATGAATAGCTTCTTTGTCTGCAGTGCATGCTGTTTTTCATTTGTGTGGGTATTTTCACAGAAAAGATGAAATTATATTGAGCAGGCTGTGGCTTGAAATGCCTAATTATAGAGATAAACAATGAACATTATAAATTACCAAATTTGGAAAGCCTATTAAAAATCCTTGAATTCTCCTAAACACCTCATATCTTTCTTAAAATTAAAACTATAGTTCAAATGTACTATTTTGTTTCCCAAAAGGATCATTAATGATATTTGAGCAAACTAAGAATATAAGTGTTATATCAATTACCCAATAGTAAATTTTTATTATAATTGTTAACTACTGTAAAGTGAGTTTGTTTTCTTACAACAAAATGAAATACAGCTTTAGCTGTTTTGTTGTACACAGTTGAAAGAGTAATTTTTAAACACTTCATCTTCATTGTATTATATTTATAAATTATAAAACTTATGAAATATAAAGATAACTTTTGGTGTTGCTGTATTTAAGAAATAGCTTAAAGAAAAGCTTTAATCAATTACAGCACTTTCTTTTTCTGTTTCTTCTTTTCTTCCCTCTGCTATTTACCTCAGGACCAGAAAACCTATTTTTTTACTAATTCCATGGAAAACAAAATAATTTTAAAATGAATCCTTCATATATTATTTTAAATGGCTATAGGATTCTAACAATTGCCCTGCTTTCAATTTAAAAAGAATTTTAAAATGCTGATCTTTACTATTTTAAAATTCTTTTTTTTCTCCAGTGATTTGTTTTCTTTAAGATGCAGCAAAATCGTTGTTCCCCTTTGAGATTTCTGCCATCTTAATTAATGAAAGTAGTGAGCATTTAACTTCTCATTTCCTTCTTAAAAATAGAACATAATTGAAAAGCAGAACACCTAAATTTTGGTAAATCATGAAACAAACTGTTTATTCCACTAGTGTTTCTATTTCTGCTTGAATTTTCCCATGGCTTCCACGTGCTGAAGATTTTCATAATGCAAACTTTCCTGATCAGGTTATAACCTAGAGAATTTCAAGACCAACAATTAAAACAGACCTTTTCCCTTCATACCTCACCGTCACTGGTGATACATTTAAAGTGAAAGGATTCAAAGCCCAAAAATATTCTAAGAAAATAAAAGATTATTAAAACACGATTCACGCCTAGGGTTCCTGGATACACCCTATATTTTAATGTGTTTATGTACGGCCATATTGAGCACCAGTTGAGATAGGTCTTTTTTATTGCTTTATGCTTAGATATTGTGCTAATAACTCCATGTATTGACAAGAAAATACAATATTTACTGATATATTAAAATTTTAAGGACAAATTTCAGGAATCTATTAAATCATAAATTGTTGTATATACCCCTACATATAAGGCATTAGGCTTTTTATTTCCTTTTCAATTATTTAGAACATGCCTTTCATTTTAAGTTAGACCAAAGGTTGTATAAATTGTAAGAGATTAAATTTTGGGGGATACTATGATTATGTAATATGGAAAAAACACTGTAGTATAGTTTTTCACTGTTCAGGATAAATTCTATTTCTTGAGGAAAGAGAGGCAGATGTAATTCTTAGTTTATGAAATGTTGCAGACTATGTAAAAACAGCTTACCAAAGGTTATTAAGAATAACTGTGTTACATTAATTCTGAGATCACAAAGGACAAAGGAAATGTTTACAGGAACATTTTGGCCACCCAGGGGCTAGCCAGCTGGCCAGGTGTCTACAGAAGATGGCTCCTTCCTAAGGGCTCATAGCGTTCACTTCATAAGGAGTGAATTGTAGGAACAATGTGAGGTTAAGAGCAGAATGTATTTATTGAGGAAATAAAGCTTCTGTCCAAGAGATAGAAAGATACCCAAGTTGGTTGTCAAGGAACCTGTCTTTTTTAGGGATTTTTCTAGAGCAAATCCCAGAGTTGAGTTGAATCTAAGGTAGGAAACAAGGGAACTCACTAGGTGGTCATGAGGTGAGATTATGCTTCATCAACCAATACAATTATGAACATACTTAGTAAAGTAAAATGGATTAAATCAGAATCAAATAGGGAAATAAGTCATGTAACCATTGGATAGGAATTCAGAACAGGGGCTTTTCCTGTAGGGGGTTGGGTCAGTGACTCCTCCTGGCTTTTTCGAAGTGACTGCTACCTAGTTAGAGTATAAAGCCCTGATGCCCAGCCCCAGGAAAGTATGTGGCTTCCTTGTGCAGTCTTCTGTCTCGAGGTCTGGTCCACAGCAGGAGAGCCTGCTTCTCCCACATTTGAAAGAATCTTGTCTTCCATATTGTCTCCTTGAAGGCCTAACCCTCTCTGACTGCCTATAATATTTCTATTTAATTTGGCTGCCTACAATGTTATCAGCTTGTTTAGCTCTATCTGTGGTGAGAGAAAATGCAGACACTGCAGATCAAAGTGGAGTTTTTACTTATTTTGGGCCCTTATTCACTCATCAGTAGTTCTCACTAGTGCAAAGTCAGCTTTGGTTCACCCACCAACATATCAATTCCATCATAAGAGTAATTTTAAAGTTTGAAGATAGCCATGATTATAAATCATATAATTCACTGGAACTTAACAGTAGACACTCCTAAATCATTAGATATAGTCAAAATCTAATTTCATCACTACTTCAAAGAGGAAGTAATTTAAGAGAACCCAAATCTTCTATTTTTGTTGGATTACACTGCTGCCTTTCTTAAAATTCTTTGCCTCTATCAATTGTGCCTAACAGTGTCATAATATCACAGTGGTCTAATACCAAGAGGAGGCTAAAAATCCTAGCAGCTTGCCAGAGAGTATTGGCAAAGAATTCCATAGAAGGAAAAGCGTAGGCTCCAGCTCTATACAATCGTTTGCTGTGAAAATTTAAAGCTTGCTCCCAGGGCAGATTGTCTGGACTAATTTGTCCTAAGTTTCATCACTAAAGTAATACATTTCACAATATTGGAGTTACCTATCTCAGGAAGAAGTTTCGTAGTATTTCGCAGAAACAGAGCATGTTACGAAGTAGCATCGTGGTATACATACTGAAATTCTTTGTTAGTTTTTTTTAGACTAAGTTCCAGCATATGTTCCCTAGAGTCTCTAAGTCTCTACAAAAAGTTATTGGTGACTTCTTTCATTATATGTTTTTGTATCCATCTAAATACACACATACACAAATACCTGTGGCCATATATATTCTGTAAGCATAAATTGACAATCTTATACAAAGTACAGGCCTATTAAACAACGTTTGCTTTTGTGTTGGCACCAAGTGGTTTTGTTTTCTTCGAAGTCTGAGTGTTTTAAGCAGCTCTCTAATAATGTGTTACTGGCACATGAAAAAAAAAAATCAAATTTGAGAAACAGTGCCAAATCCGGCATTTATGTAGCTGATGTCTGCAATCAGAGCCATGGTCGGCCCACATCTGGGTTTCATCCTACACTCCGTGTTCATGGTCTGCTTTTATAAAACCTAGTCCTAAATTTGCGTGAAGAGGACAGATTATTACTTGACTCATAGGGTTTCTGACCAGCCTCTCCAAGCCTCACATCCCAGCTACTACTTTCTACTACGTGGCAGCCATGCTCTGGACTTCGCCTCACCCTGAGCCTCTGGCACAGTCAAACCATTGCTCTCCCACTTATCACATGGGCTACATGTATCCTCTTGCTCCGTGTATTCTCTTTTGGAATATAATTCAAAATTTGCTAATTTCTTAATTGTCTTAAGACAAGCATTAGACATTAGGATAGAATAAGTACTTTGGAGAATGAATTATCTGATAGGTTCTGGCCCAAGTACAAACTGCTAAATTATCATAGCCCTGATTCAACATGGCTGAATGCCAAATATGTTTTATCTTCCCCATGACTACTTCTTCCTCCTTCCCCACCCCAGCCCTGGATACCCTTCCTGCGCACACAAGTGAGCCCCAGTCAGCTCCTTGCACGTCACTGAACCTGCCTCTGAAGCTCCACCCCTATCAAGAGTCCAGGAAGTCTCATCCTCCTTGTCTCAGGTCAGAGGATCCCCCATCTCCCTGCCTTTGATCCTCTCCACGTCTTCAGAGTTAGTAAAGGTTCCCCTGCTCTTTTGTAATTTCTACTTTTCTGTCACACCAACCACTGAAAAATATAACATTACCAAGTGAAATTACCTGTTCTTCAGACTCTGATCTCCAGCTTCATAGCTGTGTGACTCTGCACCTGGCATTTGATTTCTGTGTGCCAATTTATAGACTGTACAATACAGATAAAAATTATACTTATCTTTATGTATTATTGATGGAAGAAAAAGAGTAAATAATCATGTTATTTATAAATAATTTAATTTGAAAGTAAACATTTCAGTTTGAGAGGATGTTTCATTAGGCTGCTGTTGGAGCAGAGGAAAGGACAATGAGTAGCGCTTGTGACAGTGACCCACCTCGTAGCACCCGATCGAATGCCAGTCTAGTCTCTATCTCTGGGACATGTTTGAAGCCTGATAAGTGATTTTCGTTTTACTTTTTACTAGCCTTAAGATGAAAGCTTAGAATTCCACAAGAAGAGCAGGAAATTTTGCTCATAGATATTAATAATGTAACTGATTCTCAACATCATGCTAAGTTCTCATAGACAGCCAATAATAAGCACTGGTTCAATTCATGGAAAAGGAGACAAGTAGTGGATATTCAGGAACTTAGTTTCTCATGTCTTTGTAGGTAACATACAAACAGAGAAAGGAAACCACCAAATGTGGGTTAACTGGAATTAAGTTTGATAATAAAAGCTTTTAATTCTACAGAAAACAATATTTTACATTCAAGGAAAACCTAATAGCAGACTAGAGACAGCATAAATATTTCACATACAAATGAAATATTTGGATTTTTTTCTTAAGTTTATCCTCTTCTCCCACTCCCCCCACCTTTTTTTTTTTTTTTTTTTTTAAACCGGAGATTAAATTCAGGCTATCCTCTTTCTAAGTGTAAGAATATTATTTGATTTTCTTTTCATAAGCAGAATATATTTATTGGGGGAAAGAAAGCTTCTGTCCAAGAGAGGGACAGAAGGGGACCCATAGCTGGGTGGTTCCCAGGAAGCTGTCTCTACCAAGAACCTTTACAAAAGGAAACCACATGGTGAGGTGGGCCTAAGGTGGTGGAGAACATGTGAGCTCACTTAGTTAGGCATGACATGGGACAAAACTATGGTCAACCAATGAGATTACAAGCACCACTGATCAGGTAAAATTAATTAAATCCGAATCAAATGGGGAAGCAAGTCACTTAGCAAGGAGGCATGAATATGGGTCAGGATCCTTTCCTGTTAGGAGTTGGGTTAATGACTCAGCTGGGGCCTTTCAAGGTGACGAATACCTATTTAGAGTATCAATCCCTTAGGCTCATACCTAGAGAAGTATGTAGCTGCATGTTTCCTCTTTTTTCGTGAGATCTGGCCTGTAGGGGTATGTCTGTCTCTTCCTAGTTGTAAAATCACCTTGTCTTCCACCTTGTCTGCTTGAAGACCTGGCCCTGGCTGACTGTCTGTGATATTTCTTTCTAATTCAGCTGCCTGCAGCCTTCCTCCCTCTTAAGAAGTAAGCCAAACTACCATAAGGAAACCATGGGAGATGACCACTCTGGCTTCTTCAGACTGAAAGAAATTGTAGTTGATAACTCGCAGACAAATTCTCCAGCGGTTCTACCTAAAGGCCCTCAATGCACACCAGAAATGTTCATCTTGGGTAGGCACAACAGCTTTAAATCTGGAGGAGACAAAGAAACTGTGAAACGTGCATGGGCCAAATAATAACATTAGCACGATAAATATGAATACAGTTAAAATGATTTTTACCAAGTAGACAGTAATATCCTCTCGTAAAAATGAAAAAGATAGGATCTGGGGGACCTCAGTATCTCACGTATCATTGATTTGACATCTGTTGTACAGCTATTGAGTTAGCAAAAGGGTTTGGAAGGCAATAACATTTCTTAAATTTGTAACTATAAAAAGACTAACAGGAATGTTTTGTAGGTCCAGTAGCAGAGATCTCTTAAATTTGGGGTTTAATCTCTTTTTTGTCTTCCATAGTCACTGAGTATTGTCTCAAATAAACTGGCCAGCTCTTATTACTAGGGGCACATGAATTGCCAGACCTATGGAAAACACTGAGTAGTCTTTAGTTGGCAAGTGGGGTCACTGGCTGGGTAACTACTAACAAATCTGCATGAGAATCTATTAAAAGTTTAACAGGGTTTCTCCTTGTATTGGCATTTAACATGGGTTTCCTCAGGCTGAGAGAGGAAGACCCATGACCCCCTCAATCTGAAATTTCCTCTGAACATTTTCTTTTTTCCTCTCTAGTAGCTTTGGATATTTTTGCTTGAAATGTTCTTTCTCCTGTCTGGATCCCGCGAAACATAACTTTTTCCTTACTGGCCTAAATTCCTGTAGGCTACTATTATCACTATTCTCATTTTCAGGCTATAGTTCTAAGTCTCAGAAATCTGTTCTTTCCTAGAAAGATACCAAAGTCAAGGTTATCATACAGGTAAAACCTGTAGTGAATATACTTGACTACTTTTAGATTTCTTTTATGGGTATCTCTGAGATTTTTGTCTCTAGAGTCATAGTAAGGAACTAATTGTCCATCTTCTATAACCCAGCTGAATCTTCTCAGAGTTTCCTGCCTTATTGCAAAGGAAGCTATCCTCATATTCCTTGAGCATGGCTGATTGCCTTCAAAGATGCTTCCTCTGTCAGTCTAATCCTCAGTCAGGAAATCCACTCCAGGGGAAGTTGCCCTCACATTCCTTGGGTAGGTCTACTTGAAAGGGCCCTTAAAACCAAGTTATATCTTGCTGAGGAGACTCCAGATATCTGACACAAGCTGCAGAAGGTAAAAAGGGAATGAACTGGTCTCAGCTGAGATGCTTTGCAATAGAAAGGATACAGAAAGAATATTATATGAAAAACTATTCCACTCTACTTTATTTATTTATTTATTGTAATGGAAATCAACCTTAGGAGCATTCACACTGAAGTCAGGCTCTTCTGCCATTCAGCTCCGTCTCTCTCCCTTTTAAGTGTTCTATTTCTCTATATATTTCTGTATTTTTAAAAACCTCAAAAAATCGTATTTTCCATTATTTATGTCCAACAGCTATACTATTGTTTCTGTAATTGTTTTGCTGTTGAATGGCCTTTAAATGTTAATGTATATTTCTAATAATAGTCCTATTGAAACACTTATTTGTACTTGCCTAAAGGTACTTAAATAATGAGAAAACTAACATATTTCTATTAAAAGGAAGATAGAGATTTAACATTAACATATCTCTGAGAAGATTTGGAATTACTTTTGCTAATCAGCTCTAAAAGAAAGAAGTTTTTATTGATAAAAAAGAAGCAATCACAGAATTTTTTAAAATTTCTGTGGCTTTAACTGTGAAAGAAGAAGTTTCGTTTATAGAAATTATATGCTCAAGAATTTAAATTTTTACACTACATGCACATGAAAATATTTGTTTGATGCAATGGATGCTATCCAAAATGTTCTGTTCTAAGAATGTTAACACGAAAGGAAAAGAAGTTTATTGGCATTTTACAGAACAGTGTTTTTATGTCCACCTGTCTTTGTCTAGGATGTGGACTTTGCTTTTGGAAGTGTCTTGGCAAGCAAAATAACAGGGATGACTCAGAGTTATGTATCTTGTCTCCAGATAGGTGACATTATTCATGTCGTGACATAGAACCTGAAGCATTTTTTATATACCATCAGAGGAAAATAAGCAAACCGTTGATGACCATCTTCACCTCAACAGGGTGTCTGAAGATACCTTGGCTTCAGCTTCTTTGTTTAGGTCTTGTCTCTAAGTACTGTATGAATGAAAACTGAATGAAAGCTCATTGTCAGTTATCAGATTTAAATAAGTAGAGTAAATCTCTTTTGAAAGCAGAGCAGTTTTAAATCTCTCTTTTTAAGACTTAAAATAGATGACAAAATTACTTGTGAATATTTTCTATTCTAATGGTAAAAAGAAAAATATTAATGATTTAGAATAGAACTGCAAGCAAGCCAGAATTATTTTGCAAAATGTAGGAAGAATAGATTAATTTGCATATGTCCACTTGGGTAAATTAACACAATCAAAGTGACTTAAATTTCAAAAAACTTTATATGAAGGATGTATAGTTGGTAACCTAGTAAGTGCATAAGTTTCAAATCACCTATAATTATAACTGTGGCTTAGAATTTTAAAATGATTTTTACATCAAAAGATAAGTGGATTTCACTCATGAAATGTTGCACTCATACTTGTAAATTGGTAAATGAGCTTTTGGAAGGTTCAGGTGATTTATCTTATTTAGTGAAAATAATTACTACTGGAGGCCTACTATCTGTAAGAACATTTTTCTGTAGCTAATCATCATTTTCTTTCATTTTTTTAACCCTTGACTTCCTGATCTAATATTATAAAGTCATGATATTTGCTTATATTTGATTTGCTACTAAATGATTCTGTAAGCTTACTTATCTTAAACACCGATTCCAGGGTATTACAACTTCTAGTTATTTTACAATGCAATAACACACACATATGTTTAAAAATTAAAAAAATATTAATTTAGTATAAAGTTTTTCCACTCTATCAGCACCATCCTCACTTTGCAGTATATTTTCCTAAATTTTCTGTCTAATAATATTTATTTATGCCAAAAGCACACAAATTTAATTGGATTTTGAAGGTATATAGGATATATGTGAATGTACTTAAACGGGGAGTCAGATATTTCTTTTTAGTGTGCTAAAAGGATTAGTTTAAAGTTTTCTTTGATATCAATTTAAACAGAGGCTTCTTCTATACATTTTAGTCTATTGTATAGATATATCAGCATTTACTTACCAGTCAGCTATGTGTGTACCTATATTTTTAATTACTTTAAAAGCTTGTTCTTATCCACAATGTTGGAATAAATGTGTTAGAACATAAATCTTGGCAATATTTTCCACAAATACATTTTTAATAAGGAAATTCCTAATCTGTCCTACTTTTTACACATTGAGAATAATTGTTGAATTACTTTCTAAATTATTACATCTAAGAGGATTTTGCAGTATCATCTTTTAATTTTCCTTTGCCTACATTATAGATAAAATATTTAAAATATGCCTTATTCTTCCTTTCTTAAATTATGAGTATTAATTTATTGAGCAATTTATTCTTATGAACTTCTGAACTATTTTATGCATTTATCTTCCTTTATTCAATTTTATTGACTTTTAAAGCTATTTGTATACCAGTGAAATTTTTATCTATTGCATATTCTGCAGCTATTTCACTCATGATTTTTAAAGCTCTTTTGTACATTTTTTTAATTGGAAATTTATCTTTCTTACAACTTACTAATGTTCATCCAAAGTACAATCATATGCAAAGGCCAACAGAGCATGAGGACAGTTTGCATAAAAAATAACTGAATACCAATATTTTAAACTTTCAATAAAAAGACTAAGTTATCTTCCCCACCCAGGACTGATGGGCACAGTGTTAGTGTATTTGTTTATGTTGTATTGTGCACCCATTAGTTATGGGTTAGCAAATGTCCACACCTTTGATGAATTTCATATTGATGCTGGTAGTGTTTCTTTGTGTCAAAATATTTAAAATCTGTGTTTTTTTTTTTTAAATAGGCAAACAATATCCAAAACGAAATGTAGCATAGTTGATAGCTGTAATTGCGAAAAGTTATATGCCTTGTGGACAGTTTAAGACAATGAATTAACTCTCTTTTCCACAACAGAACCATGAAATATATTAAACTCTATTACTTTTACTGATAGTATGCTTTGAAAGGATAGTATTTTGCTTCCTTGAACATGAGCAAATAGGGAACATTTTTTTTAAAAACTAAGATATTTTATACAGTAATATATAAAAAAAGTAGGAATAGTCTACCTGTTGCTTGGCCACTACAGCAGTCAGAAAGCTTCACCAGTATAAACTTTGTATCATTAGCTAGAAGAAGAAAAACGATTAAAACATTAGATTAGGTCTTGGAGGTCCTTACACTTAGCTCATTTTCTAGAGGAGAAAAGAACAAAAAACTGAAAAACAATTTGAAAATCATTTCAATTAAACCTCTTACTTTATGCCATCTTACAGATACAAAACAAAGAAATGAGATTCCAAATTATATTCCATGCCTCATTAATTCAAAACCTGCCATTTCTATTTGTAGATGCCATAATTTCAAGCCCTACTAAGATAATTTTTGTTCTCTAAGCCTTAATGAGAGTGCAAAATGTATTATGCAAACTGAGTCCAATCAGATGAGACAAATCTTTCTAGGGTACAAATGCATGGCAATTTGTGTTTATGAGTGCATAATAGATTTATAGGATTTTAATGTCAAGGAATGATTTTGATCAGTACAGGTCTTAAGGATCTATCCTTGGGGCATAGGTTTTCTGCTTATATTATAGAATTTATTATGAGAACTGAATAAATAATTTCATTACTTAGTTATAAATTTGTGGGAGTTTAAAGTTTCCTTCTAGTTACGAGAATTTGTGTGTATAATTTATTATCAATAAAAATTCTCTACAGGTTAGCACAAAGCACAGAGACTTTTACAAAGGTAAGTTTTGAATATTACAGAAGCTAATGTGTTTTGCCTTTTGAATTACTTTAAATTTATATTAGTTTTGTAATTTGATATGTGTATTGCTTCTACTGGCAGGTACAACTGTCAAATTTAATGAACTGAACACGTAATATTTTTATATACTACAGGCTCAGCAGATTGAAGTGCCTTCTTAGGCAGCTGAGATCCCTGGTGCACCCTGGGGCACGCTGAAACAACGATAGGATGGATGTGGTGGTGCATGCGGGTAATCACAGCTCTTGGGAGACTGGAAACAGGAGAATCACCAAGAGTCTGATCTATGTAGTGAGACCCTGTAGACCCTGTACTAAATACATACATACATACATACATACATACATACATACATACATACATATATATAATATTTTCACATACTATTGTATGTAATTAAAACAATTTTAAAAATACTCTAGGTGTCATTAGTTCCTTTCTTTTTTCACCAGGAATTGAACTCAGGCCCTTGCACTTGCCAGGTAGGCACTGTGCCACTGAGCTGTAACCCTGGCCCCCTTCATTTTTTTTTTTTTTTTTGGTAATGTCCAGCTTCTTGTTTATTCTACAATACTAAGTCACACTACAAATATAACAATCACATACGCATGCAGTAATTCATTTGTCAGTAGAGATGAACTATCCTATATTTCAATGCAACAAAGAGAAAGAGAACAAGGATACAGAAAGGCTCTATGTTATCATTTTGAGGCAGAACAATGACTGTGATGATGTTGACTGGAGTTGAACCACCTTCCCTAAGTGAGTTCCTAGAGACATTCTGCTCAATAGTTGTTTTTCAGCGCACATCTAGAGAACAGTGTTCATTCAATAAATATTGACTAAAACAGGACAGGAAGGAAGCAAATAGTGAAGGAAAGGAGGAAGGGAGGAAGGAAAGAAGGCCAAGAGAGAGGAAGGAAGGCAGGAAAGGGAAAGGGACAGAAGACAAAAGAGCACAAAGAAAGGATGAGGAGGTTTGAACATGGCATTCCAAAGAAATTTGGAACAATTGAGACCTCAGATGTCAAGTATCCATGACAGAAAAGGGACTTCTGTAGGATTTCTAGTGACATTTCACACAGGAATCAATATTAACTTCATTTGATCCTCGGTGATGTTACAGGTCCATGTTCCCTATTCTTCATTCTGTAATGAGTAATTTAGTATAATCCCTATAATCTAGTATTCACTTCAACCTATAGATGAGTCTGTATTCGTTTCATTTACATTTTCTCATAAAAAGTCAAGGTCCCTAGTTCTTTAGTGATAATTACAAATCTTTGCTTAAAATGTGTTCAGGCTAACCAATATTAGACAGAATTTGCGTGTAAATCACCATATAAATGAAGCCATTTGTACCATTTACCAAATATAATATTAGTAAATCATTCCTTTAATATTACTAATCTTGGAGCTGAGCTTACATTTAGAAAGTAGGCTAAAAAGTGAAAAGAGTTATGTCCAGCAGTGAGAACAAGGTGCTGTGTGCTAGACTGGTAGGCAAGGCACTTGGTGCTAACTCTGTAGTGCACTAACAGTGCAGGTCTTGGCCTCAGAAGGAGCCAAGGAGGACAAGCACTGGGCAGTGATGAGCTCAGTGATATCCAAACCATGGGTCAGCAGTACCCGGGCTGGGCAGTATGGTGAGCAGAGGCCAGGCTTCAAGGCAAAGGAGAACACCTCCATAGAGGATGGCCCAGAGCCCTTCTGAGGAGCAGCGATGTGAATCAGGTTTTATAAGGAAACAGTGGCAATTTGTTTGACTGTGATAGCATGGATGTGCAGAGAAAATCTGACCAGCAATCATTTTAGGGTAGTCAAGTGCATTTAGTCAATAAATGAGATGTGGCACAAGAGAAAGTGGACTATGAGACAAGGTCTGTCTCTGGGAATTATAGGAGTTTGAGTGCAAATGGAGCTGTCAGTTTTGTGCAGGAAATAGTAGGAAATGAGAGATGAAGAGTCCTCTTTTGGTTGTTTATATCTCTTTTTTTTTCTAGCAAATTAGAAAAGGCTTAATTCTGAAAATCAGGGGAAATATTTATAAAAGAAGAGTTTCATGGAGTATGTTTAACAGGCAAGAAAGATTTCATTCATACAAGAGGGGCTAAGACCAATTATCGACTAGGAGAGGGAAATTGAATTCAATTCCATTGAAGCATTTTCTAGGGTGAGTAAGAGCAAATCTACTGATGTGCATTTTATGGAGGGCAGCAAGTGTGAGTAGACCCTGTGTGCTTGCTAAGCAGTGTGGTTATGGAGGTGAGTCCCCTCTTTTCTCGGAGACTGTGAGGTAGAGTTATTGCTCTTCTTGATGATTACAATAATAATGTAAAGATGACAAGTTCATGGGCACATTCCTAGGTTGTAAAACTATAAGAAGCTAGAAGAAAATGTGCCTCTGCAAGAGGTGGTGAACACATTTATAATTTCAGGATCTTTCTGGTAAATGCATCAAGAGAAGGGAGAAAAAAAAATTTCGGCAATGTTTAGTTAGCTGAGGAGAACATTAGAACTGTTATGGTTATGTCTCAATATTATGATATATGGCATTGTGGTAATTTTTATTTTTTATGATCTACTTGATTTAAAAAAATCTTTGAAATTAGAAGAAGAGAAAATCCCACCAAGTTCTGATAGTCTCCAAAACTGAAGACGAATGTGGAAATAGAGCCATTTCTTGGACATCTCCTTCACTACCTGTCTCTAGCAACTACCACTCTAGTCTCATTCCAGCTACACTAGCTCTTCCCATTTTTCCTTTTCCTGCTGCATTACAAGCCCACATCAGCCACACTTCCATGTCTACACGAAGACAGCTACTACTCCCTTCGCCGGTGGCACCATGCTATTAGTCCACTGCCCAATGTGCAGTCCTTCTCTGAACTCCTTTTGGTGACCAACTTGCTTGAGTATGTCTTTACCATCCTGACTCCAATCCCTGAACTTTTATATATTTTTTAATTTTATTATTTCATTTTATTGTATTTTAAAGAGCAAAATGAAAACAAAAGCAAAAGCAAAGGCAGAAATGGTAACATACAACAATACATATGGTACATTTTTCAAACAAGAAAAGCAAATTAATAATGATAATTGAATTTCTTATTTTTATCTTCAAATCTGTTGCTCAGATTAACAGATACACATTTGCAAGATTGGACACATCACTGAACATCAGTGCTTCCTTTCAATAAACCTTAATATTTTTTCTTAAGCTTTAAACACTTTTAAATGTATTTTAAAGAAAGTATAATAATAATTGATAAGACATTAGAAAAAATACACATTTAGAAGAACAAGATGAGAAATATTCAACCATGGTTAAGGGGTTGTACATTGCTGTCTTCCGTACAGTTCCTCAGATTGCAGATATCAGTGTATAGAGTTAGTCAAAATGAAAATTATAAATATTGACTGCTGTTTTCATTGTTTGTGTTTGGTACAGGGTCTACAGGCTCTTCAGGGTCTCACTATGTAGATCAGGACTTGTAGTGATCCTCCTGTCTTCAGCCTCCCAAATACTGGGATTACAGGGACGCACCCACGCCCTGTGCCAATCACTGTCTCAGCGTGCCCTGGGGATGGGGCCAGCGTGGCGCATCAGAGGCTGAAGCCTGTGCCCCTGTGCTTTGCCTAAGCAAACGCTTTAGTCTGCTGAGCTATCTGTGGCCCTTCGGCTGTTATTTTCAAAAAACTGATGGAAATTATTACAGTCGTGTCAGCGACCCTGCATATACACTTCCATGATTTTCCTCCTTCCTTTTTCTCCTATCTTTTCTCATTTCCCTCATCTTCATTGTTTCTTCCTTATACTTAGTTTCTTTCCATTTTACTATGTCTACTATACCTTTCAGATTTTATCTATCAATTCAGTTTTTTACAGTAGGAAGATAATGTATTTCCACATGTGGGTCCGATTCGTTTTACTTAGGAGTATAACCTGTAGTAGCATCCATTCACCTATAAAGTCCTCAAGTTTGTTTTTCTTTATTGTTCAGTAATATTCCATTGCATAAAAATAAACATCTTTTTCATCCATTCATCAGGTGATGGGGATTTTGGTTGTTTCCAAGATTTGCCTATGACAAATTGTGCTGCTATAAAGATAGGTGCACATATATCACTGTGGTATGATGTTTTTAGTTTTTTTGGAAAAATACCCAGAAGAGAAATAGGTGGGTAGAATGAGGCCTTCAATCCCAGTTTTTGGAGGAGTCTCCTCACCAATTTCCACAATGGTTATACCAATCTACATTCCCACCAACAGCGGAAAAGGGTTCTTTTTCCCCAATACCCCATCCAAAATTTGTTATTTGTTTTTTTTCTTTGTGAAAGCCATTCTCTCAGGGATGAAATAATGTCTCAATGTTGTTTTAATTCGCCTTTCTCGGTGATGTGAAATATCTTTCATGTTTTTATTTATATTTCTTCCTCTGAAAAATGTGCATTCATTTTAGGTGCCTATTTTTAGATTGGGTCTTTGAATTTTGGGGGCCTCATTCATTTTTTAGTTTTTTACATATTCTAGACAGAAGTCCTTTGTCCAAGTTATTGTTTCAGATATTTTTTTCCAATTAGTGGATTGTCTTTTTATTCTGTTGGTGATTTCTTTTGACATGCAGAAACTTGCTGTCTCTGTCTCTCTGTCTGTCTCTCTTTGTCTCTCTCTTTCACACACTCACACACACACACACACACACACACACACACACACACACACAC
>PVJA010011073.1:0-55703 GCA_004027025.1 Myocastor coypus | reverse complement strand
AAAAAAAAAAAAAAAAAAAAAAAAAAAGAAATCTATATTGCTTAGCTGGGCATCGTGGCTCACGACTGTAATCCCAGCACTTGGGAGGCTGAGACAGGAGGATCAATGTGAGTTCAAGACCATCCTGGGCTACCAAAGTGAGCTCAAGGCCAGCCTGAACTGCACATTGAGACCCTGTCTCAAAAAGACAAAAAAGAAAAAAAGAAATCTATATTGCTTAAAACTACTTTAAGCTAAGTCTAGTGGGCACACTGGTGAAGGTGGGGCAGGAGGATTGCTGCACGTTCAGGGCCAGCGCTGGCTCCACAATGACTTCAAGGCTACCATGAACAACATAGTGAAATATGTCCCAGAAAAACTAATTTTTAAAAGTCACAATCAGATCCAGAGCACCCACTTGCGCAGCCGGATTGAAGGAAGCTGCGAAAGGCACAGCGGCAGACTCAGGCTGCCAGAGAACCCCTGCTGGGGGGCCAGCCCAGCTCGGGCTGCTTGCTGGCCTGCCCGAAGAACTGAGTGGTAGCCTGGCTCTGAGTACAAGTGCAGGGTATGTGTCCAATCTTCCCTTCTCCCTGACAAGCAAAGACTTATACCGGATATTTTCCTAGTATGGCAAAGTTGTGAAGGTTACTATAATGAAAGACAAAGACACGAGGAAGAGTAAAGGAGTGGCATTTATATTGTTTTTGGATAAAGACTCTGCACAATGCTGCATCAGAGCCACAAACAATAGTTATTTGGCAGAGTGATAAAGGCAAGCAGTGCTATGGATAATGGAAGAGCAGCTGAGTTCATCTGAAGGCGAAACTACGTTGATAATGTATGTGTTATAAATGTGGAGAAAGTGCACACACCTCAGTTACGCTTGTCCAAAGAATATGCCCGGGGAACATGAGCTTCCAGAGAAGAAAGAAAAGAAGAAGAAAAAGAAAGCTGCAGAACAGGAAGAAATTGAGGACACAGCAGGAAGCGAGGGTGAGCGTGAGGATGCTGCTCTGGGCAGCCTCAGCCAAGCCATTGCCTGCCAGCAAGCCAAGATGGAAGAAGAAAATAAAAGGAAAGCCAGCACTGGGGACCTTTCAACTTCCAAGGATTCATGGCACCCTAGGATAAAGAAGAGCACATACTTCAGTGACAAGGAAGAACTTAGTGATTAGCTTCGTACACGGGATATCATGAAAACTGTCTGCAGTACCAAGTGTCTGCGGACAAGGACACCTAGGATCAGACAGTGCACAGAAGATGAAACACAATGTTTAAAATAGTTATATTTTAAGTTGGGTACCGTGACAACTCCTGTCCTCTTAGCACTCTGAGAGGCTGAGGCAAGAGAACTGCAAGTTCAAGTCTAGCCTGGGCAACTTAGGAGTTGAACAAAACCCCTATCTCAAAGTAATTTAAAAAGTAACACCAAGAATGTAGCTCAGTGGCAGAACCTGGGTTCAATGACCATTTCTACCTTGCCATGGCATAGTAGACGTAACATCCCTAACTCAAAAATCCAAAATGCTCTAAAATCCAAAACTTTGAGCACCAATGTGATGACCTGAGTGGAAAATACCATAACACCCAACTGTGCCTCATGAACAGTATGAAAATTACTGTGCGCCACCGTCTTCATGAATTTCATGCTTAGACCGCAGTTCCATGCTTAGAATATTACATATGTATATGTACATCTTCTGAAATACTTGGGGCCCAATTTATGCTGTTGTTGAGAGGGGGTCTTCCTGTGTAGTTCAGGCTGGCCTTCCACTCACTGCAGAGTGGCCCAGGTTGTCCTCACACTGGCAGCAGTGCAGTGCTCCTGCCTCAGCCTCTTGAGTGCTGGGATTAGAAGGGGAACATCTCCGCATCTGGGTGTACTCACATATTTTGGATAAGGGGAATTACCTGTATTAAAACCCAGGATTTGTTACTAATGAACTTGAAAAGAACTAATTTTAATAAAAACAAATACTGCAGGCCAGGGATATATCTCAGAGCACAGTGCCTGCCTAGAAAGTGAGAGGTTCTGAGTTCAATTTTCCCAGTACCAAAAGAAAAAAAGCCAAACAAATATTATAATGATAATGCTGTTGTAATTCCATAGAAAGATAGGTATTAAAATGATTTATTTGAAAACTTGACTGCAAATGCTTTAGTGATGTCTCACTGTTTTGTAAGTACTTTTTTTTTTTTTTTTTTTTTTTGCAGGACCAAGGTTCAAACTCACAACCTTGCACTTGCCCAGCAGGCACTTGTGCCTTGGAGCTATCTCCCCAGCCCCTGTAAGTACTTTTGAAAGTCAATCTTTAAAACAGAAACTTCATAAGAACTGAAACTATGCTTTATTGTTCATAGTACTGCCAATAAATTTTCAAAAGGATAGTTTAAAAAAATCAGCTTCAGCCTTTAACAAGAAGAGTCAAACCCTAGGGAGTGAGGAAATCAGATTTCTAGAGCTATTAGAAGTCTAGAGCTATTACAACGTAATAGTCAAAATGTTCAGTTCTCAAGAAAATTATTGTTATGGTTTGTGTCTAGTTGTCCCTAAAAGGCCTCATGTAAGTAAGTCATGGGGCAGGCCTCTGGAGTTTGTGATTCACTCATGATCCACTGGGATTATGGGTATAAATGCCACTGGGGTTATAGGCATGAGTGCTACCCAGCCTCGGGCAGAGAGCCTGAATGCAACCCAAGGGAGACAGACTTGCTCTCTGTAGCCATTGTTGCCGCTCCTCCTCCCACTGGCTCTTGCTGTTTTTCTCTTTTCTGCCGCCATGAACTACTGCCCTGCGCCATGTGCCAGTCTGCCTTGGAGCCCGCTGCTTATGGACTGAAACTTGAATTGATTGTGAGCTAGCCCTTCCTTCCTTCATTTTGGGTGTTGGATATTTTGTCCTAGCCATGAGAGAAGAGCAACTGAGGCAATTATAGAACATGTAAAGAAGTTGAAAACATTAGAAAATAATGAATTTGACATTAAGGATCTCCACAGAAGTCTATACAATGGAATGATTAATCAAAGATATTATTAAATCACTGATCTGAAATTTATTTAATAACCTGAAGGAAAACATGGACAACAAACTAAAAGAAATTAGAAAAATGGTGCATGAAAAAAAATGAGAATATGAATAGTTAGAAGCCATAAGAAGGAACCAAAGCTAGGAAGCAATCAGAAGCACTTTGGTAGGTTAACATACCTTAATCTGTGATAAACACAAACAATGGAATATTATTCAGCATGAAAAGCAGCACAGCTCCTGAGTAGTAAGAAAATGTGGAGTAACTATCAATCCATATTACTAGGTGACACAAACCAAGCTGATAATGTACTGTGTGATTCAACTCTATGACAGCCTGGAATAGGCAAAACTATGGAGATCAGTGGTTGGCAACAGTTGGGGTAGGAAGTGGTGAATAGCACCACAACGCATGGCACCATAGTGGTAGACACAGGGTAGTATAATTTTGTCCAATGCCACCACAGAATGTGCTCCACAAGAGAGAGTCCTAACACCTGTGCACTTCAGGTAATTATGATGTGTCAACATGGGCACATTGATTATAACCAATATGTCACTCCAGGGCGGGGTGCTGGGTGGGGGTGGTCATGGGTGCTGAGGGAGGTCAAGACTACGTGGGAACTCTGTGCTTTCTGCTCTATTTTTATGTGAACCTAATAAGAGCTCTAAAATATATATACTTATTATTATTTTTAATTTTCTTGCTTCAGAACTTTTGCTTGTTTATTTATTTATTTTTATGGCCGGCTTAGCCTGCCCCAAGGGCAGGGCTGGCGCAGCATGTGGTGTCGGGGATTGAACCGCGGTCCCTGCAGCCACCCAAGCTTTCCCAAGCAGGCGCCTTAGACCACTGAGCCATCCCGCCAGGCCCCCTATATACTTATTATTATTGAAAAGAAACCAAACAAATTCTGAATCTAAGAAGTCCATTAGAAGGGTTTATCAGCAAATTTGTACAAGCAGAAAAAAGGATCACGGAATTTAACCAGCAAGGAAAAAGGAGCATAACCCTGAAGCTATAAAATACTGCTAAAGGAAACTAAATGGACCTGAACACATCTTGTGTTTATGGTTTGAGGATTAAATATTGTTAAGAGGTCAATACTGGGCAAAGTAATTTACAGAGTTGACATACTTTTTAACAAAATCTCAACGATTTTATTTAATTTTTTTGTGGCCAGTTCAGCCCACCCTGGGGGCAGGGCTGGCGTGGCATGCGGTGCCAGGGATCAAACCAGAATCCCTGTGAACTGGCCTAAGAAGGTACTTTAAACTGCTGAGTTACCTAGCTGGACCATGGATTATTATATTTATTTATTTATTTATTTATTTATTTATTTATTTATTTATTTATTTTCTCTTTTTGAGACAGGGTCTCGCTATGCAGTTCAGGCTGGCCTTGAGCTCACTTTTGTAGTCCAGGCTGGTATTGAACTCACACCAATCCTCCTGCCTCATTCTCCCGAGTGCTGGGATTACAGGCGTGCGCCACCATGCCCGGCTAGAGAGAGATTTTTAAAGTTCAAATGGAATTGCAAGAGGCTTTAAAAAGTGATAAACAATAAAGACTAAAGTTGGAGGACTCAAACTTCTTAATTGCAAAACTTACTACAGAGCTACAGTTATCAAAACAGCCTGGTGTTGTCATAGAGACAGACATACAAATCAGTGGAATAGAATACCTAGCCTAGAAATAACCTTCACATATATGTATCACCAAATGATTTTTGACAATGGTCAAAAGATAGTCTCTTCAACAAATAGAGCTAGGGAAATTAGATATCCACGTGCAAAAACTGAAGTTGGACCAGATCTTACATCATAAGACAGAAATTAACTCAAAATCGATCAAAGACAGAGGAATGAAAGTACACACATTTTAGGGCTGGCAAGATAGCTCAATGGACTAAAGTACCTGCTTAAGCAAGTTCAGGCATGCACTGGGACCATGGTTTGATCCTAGATACCACATGACATGCCAACCCCAGTGTGGGCTGAGCAAGCTACAGAGTCTGAGCATGGTGGTACATGTGTGTAATCCCAGCACTGAGCAGACTGAAAACCAGAGATCACTACAAGTCCAAGCTACATAGTGAGACTCTGCAACAACCAAATATATTTTTTTAAAAGGAAAGTAGAAACACTTTAAAAGACAACAAGAAGGAAATGTTCATGCAGTAAATTTGCCAATGACAAAAACACTGGCAACAACAACAAAAAATTAGATAAGTAACCTTATCAAAATTAAAAACATTTCTATATCAAACGGCACTATTGAGGGGGTGAAAAGATAACTCACAAAATAAGAGGAAATATTTGCAAATCCTGTATCAGACAAGGAGATAATACTCAAAATATGTTTAAAAAAAACCACCTCAGTGACAGAAAAACAAGCAAAAACTGGCAAAAGATTTGAACCCACTTTTCTCCAAGTAAACATATAGAAAGGGACGTTCAACTTAATTTGTCATTAGAGAAAAGCAACATCACAATGAGAAATCATTTCAAGGTGGAATATACCCTGAGTTCAATCCCCAGTATCACAAAAAAGGAATATTAAGAAATATATAAGAAACAAACATTGGAGATATGGATCAATTTGTGCTTTTTTCTTTTCTTTTCTTTTTGTACGTTGCTCATGAGAATAGATAACAATCCAGCCTCTACAAAAAATGGTGGAATAACTTATCAAAAATTAAACTTAGAACTCAGGCAGCCCAGTGATTCTGTTCTTAGGCAAATATTGAAAAGTTCTGACAGGCGGGATGAATAGGCTCCGATGCTCAGAGTCACACTGTTCACAGCAAGCACAGGTAGAAGCATCCAGCAGCTGCTCATAGATGAGCTGACAGAAGAGGATGAGCAAGACTGCTCTGGGTGTGCAAGGGAAGGTTACTCGGTTGTTAAAATGAATCAAGTAGTGACATGTTCTCCAACATGTGTGGACCTTGGAGACAATATGCTTGATGAAATAAGCCATACACAAAAGGGACAAATACTGCAAAGTCCATGGACAGGGAAGGAAGTAGAATAGGCAGATACATAGAGTTAGAAAGCAGAGAGAGAGAAGGAGGGAGGGAGGGAGGGAGAGAGAGAGAGAGAGAGAGAGAGAGAGAGAGAGAGAGAGAGACAGACAGACAGACAGACAGACAGAAAGACAGAAGAGAGGCAGAGAGTAGTGATTGTGCATGTGCTTAATGTCCCTGAATTATACACTTAATGATGACTAAATAGTACCATTTGTTATGTATATTTTACCATAGTAAAACAAACTGGAAAGGTGCAGGATATTAGAGCAAGGCTTCAAATTCATAACAAAATTCCTTTCAGTGTAGAACACTAGCTATTACCAATCAAGCCTGGAGTAGGACAAACACATAGGCAGATGTACCAGATCTCAGTGACTCTGAGGATGTGCTCCATCAAGTTCAGGAATATGCAGAACAATGAGGAGCAAATAAGAACACTGTCCCAGTTGGCAGAGAGGTGAAGGAGGTCCAAGGGACAGCTGCTTGTAGGTCTGGGGATGTCCCACCCCAGCTAAGTGAGGGGTAGACAGAGAGGGGGTCGTGAGTGCAACATGGAAATATTAGATGGGTAGGTATGCCTGACAGGTTGGCAAGCTGGATCTGTTAGATAGCCAGATATAAGGCACTGAGATACACACTTAAAACAAAGGCATTATCAACTCCAGAGAAAAGGAAGAGGTCAGTAAGATGGAAAGGTAATGAAAGGCACGTATATGTCTCAGTGGTAGACAATATTGGTACTGACTGACACAAGTATTTGAGAACAAGAGCTGGTGAGCACCTCCCCTCCCTGAGGCCCCATGTCCTTACCTGTACAACTAGGACACTATGGCTCACATCATAGAGTCCTTGTGAGCAAGGTGTGCACGGCCAGGGCTCAGCATGACCCCGGACATAGTAGGAAGACCTGACCTCCGTAGCCATTGCCATTATTAATATCACTACTCCCTACTATATGAAGTCCCATGCTGGCCCAGACTTAGATCAAGAAAAGTTATTTGTAAAGGGTTGATTCCTGCCAGAAGGGCTAAAGCAAGCTCCCTTTTTGTCTGGATGGTGAGGAGAGGAGCCTGTGGGGAGAAAAAAGCCAGAGGTAGGAAGGAGTGTTGCCTTCTTCTTTTCACTCTTTCCTGGTTGGTCATGAAAACCTGTAGCTGGAGTTGAAGAGAGAGAACAATAAAAGCTTCACAGATAGGAGGAAGTCTCCCTTTCGTTTTTAAATTAAACACTAACTGCAAACTTGGGCCAGGGCTCCCAGATAGCTGTCACCACTAGGGGGCAGGCTGGGCAGGAGTGTGGTACTTGTTCCCTGAGCAGGCTGAGGCTGAGACCTGGGTGTAGGAGGCGGTTCCATTTCATTTTCTCTTTCTTTCTTTCTTTCTTTCTTTCTTTCTTTCTTTCTTTCTTTCTTTCTTTCTTTCTTTCTTTCTTTCTTTCTTTCTTTCTTTCTTTCCTTCTTTCTTTCTTTCTCTCTCTTTCTCTCTTTCTTCCTTCCTTCCTTCCTTTCTTCCTTTTTCTTTCTTTCTATGCTGCTTCTGTTGATTGCAAAGGAGAAAGGGAAAGAGGAGGTAGATAGAGTGAGAGGTAGGGGAGAAGTCAAGGGTGGCTTTTTATCTTTTTATTTCTGTTAGTTGTGCATGACTTCTCATCAGGCCTTTCTGAAATACTGCAAATAGTCTGAGACCTGCCCTTGGCTGCCCCATTCCCGCTTGACACTGACTTTTCTCAGGCTTGTGAGTGGAGGCCCTGGGTCTGAAGTCTGAAGAACTTGAGGCAACTATTTGAGTCACTTCTCAATTTTCTGTTTATGAAACAGGGACAAGCATTTGCACTTGCTGTGAATTCTGCCTCTTGTTAGCTCATGCTGAAAACTATTTCACCATCATATGTCTGACAGTGTGCAAGAGAGAAATGCCCGTGGTGGGAACAGAATGGCTGAGGCACCTTAGTAAAGAGCCTGGCCCACGCAAGACCTCGGTCCTCTCACCTAACAGGGCATCAGAGGCTTCCCTGTATAGGTGTCTTCCATGTGTGTGATTGATGTGTAGCTGATTTATAGCCTGGTATTACTATGAATGGTTATGCTCATATACATGGTATGAAATATAATGGGCTAACAATGATTGTTTTATAATAATACAAAGGAATTATAGAATTAGTGACAGCATTCTTACAGATAGATAGGAGCAAGACACTAACAGGAGAATGGCCACAAGGAACAGCATGCTTTACATTTCTAGAAGCTACAGAAATAATTTTGAAAGTTGTCACCATAAAGAAATAAGTGTTTCAGAAGACAGATGTCTATAATTTGATTTATTATTATTTTATTTTATTTTTGATATAGGCTCTGGCTATGCAGTTTGGACTCATAGTGGTCCTCCTGTTTCAGTCTCCCTAGTGCTGGGATTGCCTGTGTGCCCCACCATGCCTGGTTCCTATAATTTGATTTAAATACACAATTTATGCATGTGTCAAAACATCACGTGGTGATCCACTAGCGAGTCTAATTTTTATAAATGTTTACTTCCCTCCATTGTTTCATCCTCTCTGCATCCAGTGCTTTCCCAAATCGCTGAATGAATTCCTTATGCATAGCTGTCCTCTGCACAAACCGAGTGGAGCTCTGTGGCCAGAGCGGTACAGCTGTACCCTCCTACCCTACGTCAGTCCTGCCTGCCCATACCTCCTGCATACCAGGAAGACTCCAGAGGGTCCTGCTGGGAACAAGAAGCCAGGAATTCTGGCTCTTGCTTTCCAAACTGAGAAGTAAGTGACTAGGTAGAAACAAAAAGGAAAGAATTTCTCCCAGATTAAAGAAACAGCCCAATCAAGGGTTTAAAAGTGAGAAAAATAAAAGTGTAAGAAGTTTACAGAGAGGAAATCATTGGATCATTACAACTTTGTAGAATGGAAGGCATTTAGCTGTAATCCCAAGTCCAAAATCCATAAAAGAAAATATTGATACAACAGATAGCAAAAAATAAGCAATCAAACAAGAAAAACCTTCTTACTAGACACAAACAGCTTTAGGAAAATCCAAAGACACATAAACAGTGAGGACCAAACACTTGCAGCTCTTCTATGAGGGATAAACAGAGAAAGGCCAGCTACTTAATAGAGAAATGGCTAAAGGTCATGGAGACACCTATGAACAGAAATATCACGCCAAGTGGGACAAAAGGGATACTCTCAGAAAAGGCAGGCATGCTGCTATTATGTGGGTGCCAGCTTCCCCCAATAGAGTTTTTCAAATCCAAAGGTTTAACAGTATCTTCTCCAAAGCAGCATGCTCACTCATTACTGAAGGAGAGTAAATAGGGCTGACCCCGATGGAGCAACACTGGGCCATGTTTGTCAACATCACTGATGACCTGGGGACTAAAACCCAGATTTATCCTACAGACTGAACTAATGAATGTACTGCAGCAATGTAGATAATAACCAAAGGTTGGCAGTAACCCAAATATTCAACAGTAGGGGAATGACATGAGTAAGCCGCAGTACACTTATCTACTAAACTATTGTGCAACTATTTAAAAAGATAATGAAGATGCTGGAGATGCAGGTCTATGGTGGGATGCTTGCCTAACCTGCATGTGTGACACCCTGAATTCAGTCCTCACCCTCACACACAAATTACTGACGACACAGTCATTGTATACACATGTTCCCAGAAGCATTAGCAATGAAGCAAAGAGAAGAAATGTTGATCCATCAATTTGTGGGTAAACAAAAGTGACATATCCATAAATATTATTTAGCCATGAAAAGGAATGAAGATCTGACATGATATTGCTTCTTTTTTGGGATATGGAATGTTCTGAAATTAGAGTGTAGTGATGACTACTTAATTCAATAAATATACGAAAACATGAATTGTGCACCTTATGTAGATAAGCATTAAGATATGCAAACTATGTCTCATAATGCTTTTTGCCCCGGGGAGGCAGGCACTGAGCAGATGGGGGAGAGGCAGGCAGGAGGACTCCGTTACACGTCTTCCTTACTGGATGTCAAGTCATGTGACTTTACCTATCGAAAAGTAAATTTCAAAATGCAAGGATCAAGCAGAATTAAAAAGAGATCTCTTTTCATTTGGGTGAAGAGCTGACAGGGAGGAAACTAATTCCTACCTTGGATTCACTGTGCATTGATGGCTTAGTGGACAGGAGGTTTGATGGCACAAGAGCAGCCCCAGAAAGGCTCCGTGGGCCATTAATGGCCTGCAAGCCACCAAAGCCACTGGACTGGACATGTAGAGATTACCCACTGACCACATGGAGGATTTTCAACTGATTCGATGGTGCTCCCTACCTCTTACACCCACCTGGGCCTCTGTGAGATCCTACAAACACCATCCTGTCCCAGAGAGAGGCAGGAAATCCCAAAAGTGACACTGGCCTGGGGGAACAAAAGCTTAAGAAAGAAGCTCTATTGGTCAAGGAAGAATCCCTCTTGTTCACAGAGTCTGTGACCAGGCTCAGATTCATCCTCTCCCTGGCACCCTGAAACCAGAGAGCAACCACGAGAGAGGATTCTTAGAGCCCTCACTGGGCCTCCTGCCACGCTTGGCTAGTTACCAGGTGCTACGTACCAGAAAGATCATGGTGCCCAAAGCAGAAAAATGCTTGGCTAAAGAAAGTTGTAGCTAGACAGTGTCTAACACTCCTCAGGAAGTCCCCGAACCATGCCTGGGCCATGATTTGGTAGGTTCCCTCTGCAGAACCCTGGCTGCTGCTCATGAGCAATATGCACCCCAACAGACAGGAGCAAAGAGTATTTCTGACCCAAATCTGAAACCAACTGGGGCTACTGCTCACTTTTGCAGGTTTTAATAAAAACAGTGCTATTTTTTCAATCAATGCATGCCTTTGTAAAAGGGATTTGCAACAAGATGAGCTCCTACTCTGCTCTGATTACCTCGAAAGAGGAAGGAAAGACTTGAATTTCTCAGAATCAGTGTTCACATTAGATTGCTTATGTAAACATTCTTAAGTAAAAACTCTCCAACAGCTTAACAACAGAATGAGATTAAAATTATAGTTGTTTGCCTGCAATTTATTTCTTTTATGCAAAGCATTTTTCTATTTGAGCAAAATGGTACTCTGTGTTATATTAAGTTAATGTGGTTCATACGCATTGTATTGGTTTTACATTTTTAATTTTAATTTCATTTGTAATGGTGTTAACTTTTATTGTTGTATGAGAACTACAAGCAAGAAGATTATATTATTTGATGTTGGTAAAAAATATAACAGATACTTGAAAAAAATTTTTGGGGGAATTAAAAGTCAAAGCATTTTTAAGGATCTGATAGGTCCAAAGTGCTTTTGTGTTCTTGAGGGACATCTAGGGGCTGGCAGCTGCTGTCCATGTCACAGCCTGAGGAAGATCTAAGCCGAGGTCGCAGAGCCAATCTATGAACAGTGAGAGCTGGAACTGCACTGGCTGGCCAGTTTCACAGCCAGCCTCTGCCAGTGCTAGGTCACAACTCTGGCTGGGTCCTCACTCCTGGTCCTGTACCCAGGGTGAATTCATCCTGTGTCAAGGAACTTCCAGTCGCTGCCGTGTCCAGCTCTCTTGGGAACGTCATGTAAGAGAGCCCTTGACTCAGGATGGGCCTGGGAAGTTGCTGCAGGACACAGATATGAATCAGAGAAAAGGCATGCTTCAAGCCCAGACTGTGGGGGACCAGGCCTGGGAGTGCAGGCTGTGGTCTTGGGTCCACCCCCAGGGAGGGACAGGAACCTTTCTCATCTGCTCCAAGCAGCAAGGTCTTTCCTGGTGCCGCCATCTTTGAGCAAACCTTTCAACCCCATGCTGATGAAATTCTACAGGATAAACAGTCCTTAACAAATAATCAGCAAGGATAAAATGACAATAATAATGACACAGGGCAAGAACTAGACTGGTTTAAGATATACAGCCAAACACTGAATGTGGGGCATGCTGGAATCCTGATTTGAACAAATGAACTGTAAAGGGTACTAACAGGACAGTGAGGTACATCTGGACACCGACTGGATGCTGGGTAACATTTAGTAGTGGTAATGTTAGCCAGTTTTGAGGGTTGTTTAGAATTTTTAAGAGATGAATCTTGACGTGTCCCTAAATCACACCATCTGACATTATGGATTTGCTTTACAATGACCCAGGGAAAGAGGGAAATGGAGGCATAATGTCTGAAAGACAACGATTCTGCCTGGGGCACCCTCCAGTCTTGGTTCCTCTCCAGGAAAGCAAGACCCACACCCTAAAGTGCCCTGACTCCGGCTCTGCACACACATGCCCCGCAGCCCAGAGGTCCCTTCCCACCTCCCCACTGGTCCCTTCTACTCACAATGCACCTCTGGCCCCTGCAGCTCCGGTCCCTCACCTGCTCTGGCTCAGGCCACTCATTACTCAGGGAGTTTATTATTAGCCTAAGATTTGATTAGTGCCGGCGCTGCACTTCCTGGGTTTTCCCCTCAACCTGGATGATGTAAATCAGCTGCCGCCCTCCCACCTTCGCGCTTGCGCACTCAGCCTCAGGAGCCAGGTTGGGAATTGTGGGTGCAAGTTGGACCCAGCCCCACAAGCGCTGTCCGCTGTCCTGCGTACGGCATCCGCCCACTCCCACCTCAACCCTTGGCCATGAAATGAGACATCTCTGGTGTGGCCCGGGTGGTTTTAGATGTCCTCTGGCCCACTCAGGGCCAATCTCCCCTACCCCACCACATACCCCACACCAGGCCAGCTCTTGGGGAACCTAGCATAAGATTTTTCCATATCTCAGGCTCTTTCCCAATTCTGGACAGATTTCTCCTATTTCCTTGCCTGGTCCTCTCCTTCTCGCCCTTCTTCAAAGCTCAGTGGAGGTGGCGCTTCTCCCAGAACCTATCCCTGAATCTGTTGAGTGCTCATTCTCTGCTCTTCCTTAGACCTCTCTTCATCCCTATCAGAGCACCAAAGAGGCTGAGCACTAGAGTCAAAGAGCCTGAGTTTGAGTTTTGAGTCTGTGCTAGGCTTTAATGGCAATACACAGGTAATGTTCTGTACCTCCATGTTCTGCTCTGTGAAATGAGTATAGAACATCACCTGGTTCACAAGCCACTGTGAAAATGAAAAGATTCTACATTCACATTCTTAGGGCAAGTTCATGGACACCCAGTTACCCACAAATGACATCAAGGATTAACACTATAGCCCCTATTATCTGGTATTGTAGTTTGGTTCTTGGGCCTTTCCAAACCTTCTGAAATCTGTGAGGGGAAAGAAACCCAGCAGGCGGGCACTTCCAGGTCCATTACAGCATCACTCACAATAGTGCAGGTATGGAACTGACTGGCCTATCAACAGATGTAGACAAGGAAAACATGGCAAATATCCACCATGGAGTACTGTTAAGCCTTTGTAAAGAAGGAAATCCTGTCACGTACATGAACATGATTAGAACTAGAGAATAGTAACTGGGCGTGGTGGCACATGCCTGTAATCCCAGCACTTGGGAGGCTGAGGCAGGAGGATCGGTGTGAGTTCAAGACCAGCCTGCGATACAAAAGTGAGCTCAAAGCCAGCCTGAACTGCATAGCAAGATCCTGTCTCAAAAAGACAAAAAAAAAAAAGAAAAAGAAAAAGAAAAAGAAAAAGAAAAGAAAAGAAAAAAGAACTAGAGACTAGTATGGTAAGTGAAACAAGCCAGGGACAGAAGGTTGAAAACCCCCCATCTTCTGACTCATAGGTGGAATATAAAGAAGTTGATTTCAGAAGTTGAGGGTAACATGGTGGCTACCAGAGTCTGGGGAAGGAGAGGCATTGGTCAACAAGTACCTAGTTAACTGGGTAGAAGGAGCAAGTAGGTTCTGGTGTTTTATTGAAAGTAGGGTGACTATAGTTGACAATAATGTCTAGCTCAAAATAGCTTCAACAGGGCTGAGGATACAGCTTAGTGGTGGTGTGCTTGCCTGACATATTGTGGTCCTAAGTTTATCAGGGCTATGCTTGGTTCACCAATTGGCAAAGTTTTTTTTTTTTTTTTTTTTCATCTTTGTGTATTTCGTACAAGGTCTCACTACGTACGTGGCTCAGACTCATAGTGATCCTCCTATTTTCAGCTTCCTCAGTGCTGGAATTACAGGTATGCGCCACCATGCCCAGACTTGGTTGCCGGCTCAGCCTGCCCCAGGGTTTTGGTCCACGTGGCATGCAGGACTGGATAGCGAACTCTGGTCCCTGTGCTTGCCAAAGCAGGTGCTTAGTCTGCTGAGCTATCTTGCTGGCTCTTGACAAAAGCTTTACAATTTGGTCCTATCAGGTGCTGAAGGTAATCTTCAGAAAAGTGAATTTATTTCCCATTGAAGGATATAATTGGGTAGCCCCATTCTGGAGGGTAGACTGCCAGGCCTATCAAAATTTAGATCATATACCTCCCCTGTGCCCCAGACATTCTCCATCTTTAAAGCTTTGCTAATGATGGCAGGAGACTGGGCAAGCTAAATGCCCACCCATGGAGTATGGCTGATAACAGGGGCAGAGGCCATGTAGAGCAGGACGCACAGCGACTAAGAGAGCAACATGGGTCTATAAGCTCATCAAGGCAGATTGTAGAGTAAAACGAGGAGTGTGCCACATGATACTTTACTGTTAGTCGAGCAATGGCAAAAGCTATTTGCAGGCATGCGTGCACTCGTGCTCTGCCCTGCCCAGAATCACATGCCTAAGATGAAGTGCCCGAGAGGTCTGAAGGCCATGCATAACAACAGTGTCTTCTCCCAGCACTCCAGAGCCAGCGATGGTGTTCCAAGAGGACTTAGGCCTTTTATGGGAGATTTTTATCACTTGTGTTAATAAAAAGTAATAAAACCACAACTGGGTTTTAAAAAAGAGGTGACCAATAGACTCCATTGCCAGGGATAGTCTGCCTACTAAAATGGGGCAAGCCTGGTGTTGTTTCTGAATGCCTATACTCTGCGCCCCTGCCTTCTGGCCCTGGGCTTTACCCCCTCACAGGCATCTGCCCCTGGGGTTCACTCATTTGGAAACTCCTATCCAGCGGTTGAAGAGACTGTGCCTCCAGAAATGGAACTGGGCCTGGAATGGTGGTGCATGCCTGTAATCCCAGCATTGGAGAGGCTGAGGCAAGAGATCACTGTGAGTTCAAGGCCAGCCAGAATTGCACAGTGGAACCCTGTCTCAAAAAGACAAAACAGCAACGGAACTGGCCTTGGCCAGCCTGGTGCTGCTGTCCAGAGCCACGTAGTTCCTCTGGTCACATGGAGTGCTTCAGGATTTCAATGCTAGCATGTACTCTGCCTGAAATGAGAACAGACAACCCACTTGAGCTTGATGCTTGGGATCCTGGGAGTTGAAGAGAACTGGTCCTTCTTATCTCATTACTGATCACTTTTTTTTTTTTTACACTTTTGTTAGCAAGAGCTTCCTCCAACTGCACTGGAGTTTTTGAAGCCTCATTCTTTGCTTTCCAAACCTCATTCTGAAACAAGCCCCCGCCTCCCCCAGGGACAGGCAGGCTTCTAATTATAAGCTGCAGGGGCAAGGTGCCAGGTGAGTTTTAGAACCTCAGGGCTGCTGAGCTTGGTGGTGCATGCCTGTAATCCCAGCACTTGGGAGGCTGAGGCAGGAAGATTGGTGTGAGTTCAAGACAAGTCTGGGCTACAAAAGTGAGGTCAAGGCCAGCCTGAACTGCATAGCAAGACCCTGTCTCAAAAAAAGAACCTCAGGGCTGGGATATAGAATTAAACAGAATGCATACATGATAAAGGAAAAATTTAAACAGTGTAAAACTTTTTTGTTCATCCAAATACTTAGATATACCATTTCCAGTTTTCTGGCCAAGCCCAGATATTCAGGTTTGTGTATGTGTTATAAGACAATAAATTTCCCCATTTTTGCCCCATTTTCTCCCTCAGCTATTTTATACAACTGTTGGCTAATACAAATTTAAACACATCGAATCTTTTGCATGAGTTTTTAATTTTTAATTTTTCATTTAATATATCTTGGCACCCCAGCCAGATCATTTTATTTTAATTTTATTTATTTGGTACAGGGTCTGCAGGTTCTACAGGGTCTCACTACATAGATTGGACTCATAGCAAGCCTCTTGTTTTCAGCCTCCCAAGTTCTGGGATTACAGGTGTGTACCACCATGCCCAGTCTCATTCGCCAACTCAGTGAGCCCCAGTGGCAGGGCAAGGCCAGATCTTTATTTATTTGTTTATTTATTTATGTATTAATTTATGTCTTTTTGAGACAGGGTCTCACTATACAGTTCAGGCTGGCCTTGAGCTCACTTTTGTAGCCCAGGCCTGTCTTGAACTTGCACCAATCCTCCTGTCTCAGTCTCCTGAGTGCTGGGATTATAGGTGTGAGCTACCATGCCCAGCTAGGGCCAGATCATTTTAAATAAGCTGTTAAACTACACAGGGTAGCCAGACATGTGGTGCACACCTGTAATCCTAGCACTCAGGAATCAGAGGCAGGAGAATCACAAGATCAAGGCCGGCTTGGGTAAATTAATGACTTAATGAGACCCTGATTCAAAATAAAAAGTTTTGAAAGGCCTGGGAAGATAGCTCAGTGTAGAAATCTCGAGTTCAACCTCTCAAACCATAAATTAATAATTTTAAAAATAATAAATAAATGTTCACTAGGAGTAATGATAATAGGAAGAGTTTTGTAGTACTCGCTATGTTCCAGGTATTGATCTACATTTCTCTCTCTCTATTTCTCTGTCTCTCTCCCCACCAGAGATGGAACTTGAGGCCTTACACTTGCCAGGCAGGGGCTGCTGCCACAGAGCTATATCCCCTTCACATCTCTCTGAAGGGTTGGAGTTACCTAAGTGGAGTTGTTTAACAGGAGAGGTCAATGTTGGCAGATGTTTCCCAGTGATATTGTCTCCCATTGCCCTGGGGTGCCACAGTACTGTCACCCTGAAGACCTGTGGTCAGGCCAGGCTCCTTTGACTGAGGCCCATAGGCCATGCTACATAGTTTCTCTGAGTCAGTTCTGAAGGTAAGAGAAAAACAAGAGTATCCAAAATAAGATATTTCTTAGGCTATTCAGAGTGCAGTGAAAGCCCTCATTTTCATTATTGCGATTTACATAGACCACTCAGAAGTGCTGGATTTCCTATATTGCTAACCTAGCTGTTCCTTCCACTGGTATGCATTTCTCAGAAATGCCAGATACCATTATTTCAGCAAAACTCAACTCAAAGAAGGAAATATTTTATACGGAGAGCCTTAACCCTCTGTGGAAAGACTTAGGTACTTTCAAAACTTAAAACAATTTCTCTTAACTTTTTTTTTTTTTTTTTTTTTCTGTACTGGGGAATTCATTCAGGACTTCTACACTACCACCCTAGCCCTTTGTAAAAAAATATTTCATTTAGAGATAGGATCTTACTTTGTCACTAACTTAACCTAAGTCAGGCTCAAACTTAGGATCCTCTTGTCTTGGCCTCCCAGAGTGCCAGGACTACACATACTACTAGCCGGACTCCTGCTCATTTTTTTTATTATGAAATATTAAAAAACAAGAGCCAGCTTAAAAAGGAAATTTAATGAATTCCCATGACACCTCCCCCTGGCGCAGCAGTTCTTCACTTTTGAGGATCTCATAGTTCTGTCCACATTTGGCTTCGTCTTTACCAAGCTATCTTCCTGTGGAAGCCCTGAAAGCAGCAGTGCTAGCTCACGGCCTTGTGGGACACCTGTTTACTAAGACAATGGACATTCTAGGCTGGAGGTGTGGTTCAGCCACACAGGGCTAGCTTGGCACGCACAGGGTCTTGGGTTCCATCCCCACACTGAGGAAAAAAAAAAAAAAAAAAGAATATGGAATTGAACTCAGGACCTCGCATTTGTCAGGTAGACATCATGCCACTGTGCTATATTCCTAGCCCAAAAGATATTTTCTTACCATTGTTATCACATCTACAACAGTTCATAATTAACTGGGTGTTTTGTTTTGTTTTGTTTTGTTTGTTTTTAATGTATTTGGTGCAGGGTTCCGCCATACAGCCCAAACTCATAGCAATCCTCCTGTTTTGAGTTTCCCCGGCACTGGGATTACAGGAATGTGCTACAGTGCCTGGTCTCAGTGGCCTGCTCAGCACACCCAGGGGGTGGGGCTGGTGTTGAGTGCTGTGTGGGGGATCAAACCGTGGTCCCTGTGCTTGCCTAAGCAGGCACTTAGTCCACTGAGCTATCTTGCCAGCCCTAATAATGAATTGTTCAATAACATCATCTAATATGTAGAAGTATGCAATTATTTCAAATTATTCCCAGGAGTTTTTCTCATTATCTTCTTTTGAATCAGAATCCAGCTAGCTGAAGGTCACATTTCAGCTATTTCAGCTGATATTTCTTTTTTCTCTTTTAATAAGAAATAACAATGTGACATTTTGAAAAACATGTTAGTAATATGTTTCCAATAATTGATACCTTGCATATTGTTGTCCTCATTTTTCTGGTAATTCTTGTCTTTTTTTTTTGCTCTAGAGTTCCCTGCCTTGTGTTCTTTTGTCTTTTCCTTTCCCTTTGGGGTTTGCTTAACACATACTGACAAAGAGGTTGGAATATCCCGTGTCTGATCTTTCTGATGGTGTTCTCTGGTGCTGTTGTACTTGTTCTTTATGTTTTGGGAGGTCTCAGAGGCCTGTTTTTCCCCATAGATATCCCCATGAGAGGTATACTGCCCCCTTTATAATTAATGTCACATCTGGGTGATGCTTTGGTGCTTTGCGAACATCCTGGTCCCCAACAGAAAGGCTAACTTTAATACTCTCTGATAGTCCTTGAGAGAAATAAATGTCACATTTGTAAATTGATGGCCTTTTGAGCCTACCATTTCTGCTTATAAAGGAAAGCTCTTCCTTTTGCTATAGCTTAATAAGTGGTCCCCAAAAGCCCATGTGTTACAAACTTGCTTTCCAGCTTGTGGCCCTATGGAAAGTGGCAGAATTGCTAGCAGGCAGGCCTAGTGGGAGGAAATTGGGTCACTGGAGGTGTGACCTCTACGGGAAGGGGAGATGGGCCCCTTTCTCTCTCCTCTTTGGCTTCCCAGCTGCCATGGGGTGAGCCGTTTTCTTAGCCACTGCTCCTAATGTGATGTACTACCATGTGCCATGGGCCTGACTCAGTAGCCCAGGTGGCCATGGACTGAAACCTCTGAAACTTTGAGCAAACCTTTTTTTTCTTTTTTGGGAAGGTGGTATCTGCTAAGGAATGGACCTATGGCTACACGCTTGCTAGGAAAATGCTGTACTACCTAGCTACGCTCCAAAGTCTTCAAATCTTCCCTCTCTTAAATGATTACCTGAGGGATTTTTGTTACAGTCATGGAAAGCTGCCTAACACATTTTCATATCCCATCTTGAAAAAATAGGCAGAAAAATGACCATGAATGATAGGACAAGCACTCATGTTTTCACGTCTCAGAATTATCTTGGCACAGTCACCTTCACATTTTTATTTTAAGAAGAGGAAGATTGCAGTTCAAGCTCTGACGTTGCCCTTGCTCCTTAATTCTATGACTCCTAACAAAAGAACTCACCATCGTAAATGTGGCTCCAGCTTCCAAGCCTGTGTAAGCACACGTTTCTCTATGACCAATACTGTAAATAGTGCCATTTTCCATGAATTATTAAAAAAAAACGTTTGCAGCACCTGGGATAGAAGTCAGGCCCTCGCATAGGCCCAAAACTGCTCTACCACTGTGCCGCAGCTCTGCTCCTAGCTCACTGCTTTCGGTGCTGGGGGGGGGGTCCTACCCTTCCGTCAACCCTCCTGTCTGGAGGAGCAGTTAGACTGTTTTCAAGTATCAGCTGTTACAAGCAGGCCTGCAGTGAGCAGACCAATGCATGCTTCTTCATGCCGGCAAGTCTGCTAGCCAAGGGAGTCCCAGAAATCTAAGTTTGGAGTTCTTGCTTCCCTAATCTTGATGGATAGGGCCTGAATGCCATCATGTAAATGCTTCTGTTGGCAACATACACTTGTCCTGCTTCCCCAAATCCTTGTCAACATTAGGTAACGTCGGAGTGTTACCACTTGCCCAGCTACTAGGTCAGAAGGGTATCTCATTGCATTGATTGGCACATTCTGAAGACTATGAAGTCTGGGCACAGCTTAGGCTACTGAGGCACAGGCCCTATCTCCCAGTGTTCTGAAGTTGTGGAGTCACTCACCTGCCTAGAGGAAGGAGCAGTGTGACTAGAGCTAGGGGGGTTGTCACTCCAGGATCTGAGTGAGAGCCTGTCCTGTCTCTCCTGTGGAGGTGCCTAGGCTCCTAATGCCCAGTGTAAGCCAAAAGAGGTGTGACATTAGCTACCAATCATGGAGAGTAGGTGATTATTCTCAATTGACAATGTCCTTATAGTTTTACAAACAGTAATACCACATACCACTTGACATACCTTATCTAATCCTCTGGGATTTTATTAACTTTATTCCCATTTTGCTGAAGACCAGACTGAGGGTCAGACAAGCACAGTGACTTACTAACATCCTCGAGTTTTAAGTGATGGTTCACTCTCTACACACAGCATTGCTTTCTCTCCACACCCACCCCATGCCCAGAGGCTGTGGTGTCTCTGTCCCGTACCTCCCAGTCCTGATGGTTCTGAGCAGAGAATTCATTTGTTAACAAAAAAGTGCAGCCTTGCCGGGCGTGGTGGCGCACGCCTGTAATCCTAGCACTCGGGAGGCTGAGGCAGGAGGATTGTTGCGAGTTCGAGACCAGCCTGGGCTACAAAAGTGAGCTCAGGACCAGCCTCTACTGCATAGCGAGACCCTGTCTCAAAAAGACAAAAAAAAAAAAAAAAAAAAAAAAAAAAAAAAAAAAAAAAAAAAAAAAAAAAAAAAAAAAAAAAAAAAAAAAAAAAAAAAAAAAAAAAAAAAGTGCAGCCTTGCAAATAGCTCTCTGAGTCAGGCCCAGTTTCTGAGTCGGTAGGTAAACAGAGAAGATAGTTAAATATGCCTATCTCCCTACTGCTCAAGAGGGAGGGGTGGTTTGGAGCCTTTTAGTTTTTTCTGGTTTGGGACGTATTTTTACATAGGCTAGGAAGTGGAGTTATAGGGCCAAACATTCTAGAAACTTTAAATTTCTCTCTCTCTCTCTCTCTCTGTCCTCTCTTTCTCCTCTCTCTCCTCTTCTCTCTTTCTCTCTGTCTCTCTCCTCTTTCTTCTCTCTGTCTCTCTCCTCTCTGTCTCTCTCCTCTCTTTCTTCTCTCTGTCTCTCTCCTCTCTGTCTTTCTCCTCTTTCTGTCTCTCTCTCTGTCTCTCTGGCTGTCTCTGTCTCTCTCTGTCTCTGTCTCTCTCTCTCTGTCTGTCTGTCTCTCTGTCTGTCTCTCCTCTCTTTCTCCTCTCTCTCTGTCTCTTTCTCCTCTCTCTTCTCTTCTCTCTTTCTCCTCTGTCTTTCTCCTCTCTCTCTCTTTCTCTCTGTCTCTCTCCTCTCTTTCTTCTCTCTGTCTCTCTCTCGTCTGTCTTTCTCCTCTTTCTGTCTCTCTCTCTGTCTCTCTGGCTGTCTCTGTCTCTCTCTGTCTCTGTCTCTCTCTCTCCCTCTCTTTCCCCCTCTCTTCATTGTACATGTGATGTTGGACAAAGATGTACCTGCAGCAGGATCAGACCATTGGCTACTAGAGGAGAAGCATCTTACAGGTGGCTGGCCCTGCAGGAGGCCAGCCCCAGCCCACACACTTGACATATGGAAAAGCTGAGGCTGTGGACTGCTACAGAGCACCAAAGCTTCCAATCTACCCCCAGAACCCACAAGTGCTCAACACACAACCTGCTGACCTCTGGTATTTCCTTAATGAAAAAATGGATGCAGAGGAATGAAAATTAAAAATAAGCCTTTGGAACTCCCGAGTTCTAGTGCTTTGGTTTCTACTGGCTGAGGTGACCCATTTGAGGAAGGGGAATCAAGGAACCAGATCCTTTGTGAGAAGAAGAGACTCTGAGGGAAGTTGTCATTGACTCAGTGAGTACATACCTGCAGAGACCAGTGGCCCCTAGGGTCCTGGAGGGAAATAACCCAAAGGCCAAGAACAACCCTCAGACTGGCCCCCACCACTTACTCTCCTCCCCTGCCTTCCACACTGAATCTGGCTCTGCTAAAGTAAGCCCTCAGAAAGGCCAGGGGACAGCCTTGGGACTCCCCCTAGCCCAGAGTTTTTGTCCTGCTTCTCCCTCTTGTAGGTTGTTCTATCACCTTGCATAACAAAGCCCCAGATCCAGCATGGCCTCCTTGCCTCTTTCAGAAGGGCTTCCCTGCCACCCTGCCCAGAGTCCCCACCTAGCCACTTCCATTGCTTCCACCGCCCGGATCAGGGGCATCTTGTCCCAGCACTCACCTCGGCTAGCTGAGTGCTATCTGCTCCCCAGCCAGAATGTGAGCTCCAGGAGGCCAGGCCTCCCTTGCCCCACTATTGGGCCCCTGGCACCTGGAGCCTGGCCCTCAAAAGTGACTTAACACACAACTGGTAAGTGAAAGAAGGATGGAGGCTGAGGCTGATTTTATGTCTCCTTTAGTGGGGACCTTCAGCTAGAAAGGAGAGCAGGACCTGTGATATAACTGAGGCAGTGCTACAGACAGAGAAGGGGGAGAGAGAGAGAGAGAGAGAGAGAGAGAGAGAGAGAGAGAGAGAGAGAGAGAAAGAGAGATGTGGGGTAAGGGTATTAGGCTAACGATGCTGTTACAGGTAGTTGATCACCTACTATGTGCCTGACACAATCTTGATCTTTTTTTTTAAGCTTTGTCTGCTTTATTTCATTATGGCACACATCTGCAATCTCAGCACTTAAGAGGCTGAAGCAGGAGGATTCTTATCAGTTTAAGACCAGACTGGGGGGCGTGGCAGGATGGCTCAGTGGTCTAAAGCACCTGCAGGCGGCTGCAGGGACCACGGTTCGATCCCCGGCACTACATGCTGTGCCAGCCCTGCTCTCAGGGCAGGCTGAGCCATAAATAAATAAATAAATAAATAAATAAATAAATAAACAAACAAACAAAAGTTCTGAAACAAGAAAATAAAAAAATAAAAAATTATATATATATATAAAAAAAGACCAGACTGGGCTACAAAGTGAGCTCGAGGCCAGTCTGAATGGCATAGCAAGACCCTGCCTCAGAAAGGTACACTTGATTTTTAATTTATTTTTATTTATTTTTTCTCTTGTTTCAGAACTTTTGCTTGTTTATTTTATTTTTATGGCCGGCTCAACCTGCCCTGCGGACAGGGCTGGCACAGCATGTGGTGCCCGGGATCGAACCGCGGTCCCTGCAGCCACTCAAACTTTCCTAAGCAGGCGCTTTAGACCACTGAGCCATCCTGCCGGGCCCCTACACTTGATTTTTAGTTCATTCCATTCCCAGGATGAAAGATACTCCTATGAACCCTTCTTAAAGATGAGAAAGTCAAAGTTAGAAAGACCGAGAATTTTGCATGTAGTCCAGGATGTAGAGGGGCTGGAATTTGCTCCCACAAATCTCTGACCTCAGATCCCATACTCTCCACACGAGTTCTGGCCTGGGACCCATGAGAACAGTAACTGGGCCCCAATAGGATCCCAAGTTCCTGCTGACTGTTGCTCTTCTGCCCAGGAACCTCTGTCAGAGGACATGCAGGGTGAGAAGCAGAGACATCCTCCTGCGAAGCCCACAAACACGAATTGACCTCCAGTGTTCAGGGACAGTGGGAACACAGCAAGTTTAAGACAAAAGTTCCTGCACAGAGGGAGCCACTGTCTGTAGAGAACTGGGTGGGTGGTGACAACAAAGGAGCATACTTCAGAGGAAATGGGTTGACAGGACCAGGAGCCAGGGCAGGGGCAAAGGGCCTGTACCATGGCCAGGCAGCCTCTGTTGGGGTGATGCCAGGGTTGAAGGTCCCCACAAAGGACAGGCAGTCAGCGCATTCAGTAGAAAGTGGACTCTATCACAGTGGAATAGAAAGGTTCCATGAGGGGTGCATTGGGGACAAGGAGAAACTGTTTATTGGAAGTTCAAAATATCTGGCTCCTGGAGCAGACAAGACCCCTCTGCACTGAGTCAGATTTGACTAAGTCAGTGCCCTGCTTGGGAAAAATAAAATATGCAGCCTATCTGACAGAGGACTTCCCTTGGGGGAGGAGGGTGAATATGAGTTCCCTGGCCGTCAGCAAGTCTGAACAGTAGTAGGTGCTGCAGAGGAGACAGGCAGATCTGTGAGTCCCCAGTTGCAGATGCAGTATTCAAATGTTTTGGGTAAAGGAGAAAAACAAAAACAAAAACAAAAACAAAACAAAAAAACCAGTTTAGACCTTTCGTGTTGCAAGACTTGAGTTCATTCAGCTACTATCAAAGGCTAGGATTCTAGTTTCCCTCTTTTTCTATGTAAATGGGGAATCGGCTTTGGTACCGGAGGGCTGACCTGGGTCTGGGTCCCTAAGCCAAGTAGGTGGTTGTCTTGGCTTTGGATCCAGAGTAGCAAAGGACACAAGTCCCCTGGGTAGGAATGGTGAGAAACTGCTCTGCTACCCTTCAGCAACAATCAGCATGAATTTTGTCAGTGAGTGTTCTCTTACTGTGACAGTCAGTGTCAGCCCTCAGAAAACTCTAATGGCTTCTTATTGTCCCCATGCTTTTTCTGTCATATGTAGCCAGTGTGTTAGCCATACTTGGTTTACAGGGATAGCTGTCTGAATCTGCAGGCTCCATATCCACAGATTCAACCACACTTGGACTGAATGTGTTTGGAAAAGTGATTGCATGTGCACTGAATATGCAAGACTATTTTTTTTTGTTATTGCTCCCTAAGCAATCTGATGACTTTTTATATAGTGTTTATGTTAAGTATAATATGTAATCTAGAAATGATTTAAAATATAAAGAAGATGTGGGTAGGAATGCAAATATATGCTTTTTTTTTTTTCTTTTTCCTTTTTTTTTTTTTTTTGAGACAGAGTCTCACTAGGTAGCGATCCTCCTGCCTCAACCTCCAGAATGCTGGGATTATGGGTGTGCATCACCATGCCCAGCTTACTATGTCATTTTGTATAAGGGACCCAAGTATGCATGGACTTTAATATGGGAAAGTGTTTCCCAGAAACCCTTGCTGACAGATAGAAAAGAATGACTGCATAATCAGAAGCAGCTGAGCAAAATTTTACTTCCTTTTTCAATTGTACATGTTGGCAATACATAAGGCACACATGCCATGTGGGAAGTTGATGTGTATCTCATACCTTAATCTGTTTCCTTCATCCTTCTGCTTCTCCCCTTCCCCTCTCTCTCTCCTTCCCACCTCTGAGAGGCTCTCCTTCCCATCATCTATCTTTTATTTTGCACCTTAAATTAGTTACACTTTGAATTTCTCACGTCAAAGAGACATGCAATATTTACCTTTCTGTATCTGATTTAATTCATTTTCTAGCATTATAGTCTCAAGGAGCATCCATTTTTATACAAATGATTCAAATTTATCCTTTATAGCTGAACAGTACTCTATTGTCTGTAAATACTACGTCTTTCTTTAGTCAATCATCTGTGGATGGGCATATAGGTTGCTTTCAAGATTTAGCTATCATCAGGCCGGTGAGATAGCTCGGCAGGTGCTCAGGGACCACAGTTTGACTCCCATGATACCACATGCCACACCAGCCCTGCTCCCAGGGTGGGCTGAGCTGGCCACACAAAAAAAGATTTAACTGTCATAAATTGTGCTGCTATAGACAAGGATGTACATGTATCTTTGAGTTGATGGAATAGCTGAGTCAATGAAATTTCTTTTTCTTTTGTACTAGGGATCAAACTCAGGACCTTGCACTTACCAGGCAGGGGCTTATACCACTGTGCTATCTCCTGGGCCCTGGAACTTCTGTTTTTATTGCTTCAAGGAAACTCCATACTAATTGTGCTCTTTTACATTCCTACAAACAGTGGAGAGGTGTTCCTTAACCCACACCTCATCAGTGTTTGTTGCTTTTTTACTTTTTGGTGAGGGATATTCTTTCTGGAGTAAGATGAAATCTCAGTGTTGCTTAGTTTATATTTCTCTAATAGCCAAAAAAGCTGAACGCTTGTTAGTGTATTTATTGGCCATTTGTATTTCTTCTGAGAAGCATATGCTCATTCCAGTTGCCTGTATTTTTATTGTTCTATTATTTGGGAAGATTGAACTCTAGATATTAGTTTCTGATGAGTTGTTGGTAAGTTTTCATCATTCTATAGGTTGTCTCTTTGTTTTTTGGTCCTTGGCTTTGAAGAAACTTTTTAATTGGATGTAATTCCATTTGTTGATTCTTGATGCTATTTCTTGTGCATTTGGGGTTCTGTTCCGAAAGTCTTTGCCTATGCCTATACCCTCAAGAGTTTTGCCTATTTTATCTTCTAGAAGATAAACATTTCTGCTTTGATATCTAGGTCTTTGATCCATTTTGATTTTATTTTAGTGTGTGGGAAAACATATGGGTCTAGCCTCATTCTTCTGCATGTGTATAGTGAGTTTTCCCAGCACTATTTGTTAAAAGAGGCTGTTTTTTCTCTAGCCTGTGTTTAGATCACATGGCAGAAGGTGCCTGGGGTTGTTTCTTTATCTTCCACTCTGTTTCCTTGATGCACGAGTGTGTTTTTGTGCCAGTTCCAAGCTCTCTTATCATGGCAGCTTTGTAATGTAACTGACACCCGGGATTGTGAGGCCTCCTGCTTGCTCGTCTTGCCCAGGACTGCTATGTGATTCGGGGTCTCTTCTGGTTATATGGGGGTTTCAGGATTGTATTTTCTAGTCCTGTGAAGAATACTGCGGGTATTTTGATTGGAATTGCAATAATCTATATATTCATTTGTCATCAGCCATTTTGACAATATTGGTTCTATCTCTCCAGGAACAGCGGATGTCTTTCTATTGTCTGATGTCCTTGCCAATCTCCTTTCTAGAATAGCATACTAAATTTACTCTATACTATCCTAAGATTACTATCCTATCCTGTATATGAGTACTGTATCATACTAAATACTATTATGAGTACTGTACTATCATATTCTGTATTATACTAAAAGTGCCACACTAGATTAATTGCTAGGTACTCTTAGTGCTATACTAGGTTAATTCCCAGGTATTTAATTTTTAAAATGACATTGTTTTCCTGATTTCTTTCTTGGTGGGTTTATTTTTCACATACAGGCACACTTGATTTTTGTGTGTCTACTTTGTATCCTACTACTTTGATGAATCTGTTCATTAGTTATGGGAGACTTAATGGAATTTTTTTGTTCTTCTAGACAAAGGATCTTACAGCTTATAAATAAGGATAGCTTGATTCATTCCTTTCTTATACGTACCTTTTTTTTTGAGGGGGGGACTGGGGTTTGAACTCATGACCTGGCACTTGCCAGGCAGGCACTTGTGTCACAGAGCTATCTCCCCAGCCCCCCCATATCTCTTTTATTTATTTCTCTTGCCTGATAGCTCCAAGGCTTCAAAAATATATTGAACAGCAGTAGTAAGAGTGGACACCTTTGCCTTGTTCTTGATTTTATTTTATCTTTTTGTTCTTGATTTTATTTATTTCTTTTTTAAAACTATTTATTTATGGCTGTTCAGCTGCCTTTGGGGTGGGGCTGGCACAGTATGTGGTGCCAGGGATTGAACCATGATTCCTGCAGTTGCCTAAGCTTGCCTAAGCAGACACTTTAGACCACTGAGCTATCTTACTAGCCCCTTGTTCTTGATTTTAGAGGAAATGTTTTCTTTTTTTTTTTTTTTCTATTTAGTGTGATGTTGGCAATGGGTTTGTTATCAATGGCTTTTATCAGTTTAAGGTAAGATACTTCTATACCTATTTTTGTCAGTGTTTTTATATGAATGAACATCGATTTTTAAAACTATTTATTTATTTATGAGTCATTGTCTCACTACGCAGTTGGGGCTGGTTTGTGCTCACTTTTGTAGCCCCCAGGCTAGTCTCAAACTTACAGAGATCTTCCTGGCTCAACCTCTCAAGTGCTGGGATTACAGGCATGTGCCACTACACCTGGTTCCAGGGACAGCATGGTGTATGGGGCTGTGGATCAGACTTGGTCCTTGTGTCACAAAGGTGCTTTTGCCTCTAAGCCATCTCCTCATCCCTGAACGTGAAGTTTTTGTCAGTGCTTTTTCTGTACTTATTGAGATGATCATGTTATGTTTGCCTTTGCTTCTGTTTATGTGATGGGTTCTCTTTATTGACTTCTGTAGCTTGAACCTTCCTTGTATGCTTGGGATGAAGCCAACTTGGTCATGATGTATGATTTTTTTATAGCTATTTATTACATTCTCCCTGAAAATATCTTGTAGAAGCTTCTTGTCTCTTATTTATTAGGCAAATTAGCCACTGGTTTTCCTTTTTTTGTAACAGTTTATCTGGGTTTGCAATTAGGATAATGGTAGCTTCCTAGAGTAAGGCTGGCAATCTTCCTTTCCTTTCAATTTCATAAGAGTTTGACAATTGTTGTATTAAATCTTCTTGGATCCCATTCAATCAAGCTATCCCCCTACTGGGAATTTTCCCAGAAGAACTGAAAATATCATATCATAGTGATATCTGTGCATGTATGTTCATAGCAGCACAATTTGTGATAGCCAAATCTTGGAAACAACCAAAATGCCCATCATCTGAAGAATGGTTGAAGAAGATGTGGTATTTTCATACAATGGAATATTACTCAGGTATAAAGAATGATAAAATAGAAGAGTTCATATATAAGTGGATGTATCTTGAACATATACTCGTAAGTGAAATAAACCAGACCTACATATGCAAATATCACATAATGTCCCTAGTATAAAAACTCAAAAGAATAAAAATAAATAAATTTTGGGGGATATCAGGAATCAAACTCAAGACCTTGCATTTTCTGCATCCTTGACCCCTATAAGTTTTTCTTTTAGAAAAGTGACTTAAATACAAAATGCAGAGCCAGGCGTGGTAGCGCATGCCTGTAATCCCAGCATTCTGGAGGCTGAGGCAGGAGGATCGGTGTGAGTTTGAGACCAGCCTGGGCTACGAAAGTGAGCTCAAGGCCAGCCTGAACTGCATAGCGAGACCCTGCCTCAAAAAGACAAAAAACAAAACAAAACAAAACAAAATGTATTTGGAAGAGTTAAAAAAAATTAAGGTTTATTGAAAATGTTAATATTTAATTATTTGACCGATCTTACATACCTATATCTATTAATCTGAACAGATTTCATGATGAAAATATGTAGTACAACCGCTCTTAAATTTTTGTTCTTGTTCTGAAATTCTGTACTATATGTATTCTTGCTTGCTATTGTTTTTGTCTTTGTTTCTGCTATTTTTACTCTTTAAAATAATTTTTAAATAAATAAATAAATAAATATATTTTCTTGGAGTTGTGGTAGAATTCTATGGTGAATCCATTTGGCCCTGGACTTTTCTAAGTAGAGTTTGTATTACTGTTTCTGTTATTGCCTGTTATTGGTCTACTCCAGATTTTTATATCTCCTAGGTTCAATTTTAGTAATCTATTATGTGTCCAGGAATTTCTCCATTTCTTCCAGGCTCTCCAATTTATTGGAAAATAAATTCCCAGAGTAATTTTTCATTAATTTAGGTGGTATCAGTTACGATTTAATCTTTTTCATTGCTAATTGTGTTGAGAAGGTTTTTTCCCCTTTCCTTGCTAAGGTGGGCTAGTGTTTATCCTTTCAGAACTAAATTGGTTGATAGATCTTTTTCATCTTAATTGCATTAACTTTCACTCTGACCTTTGTAGTTTCTTTTCTTCTATTAATTTCAAACTTGGATTGCCCTTGAATTTCTAGGGTCTTGACTTTTTTTTTTTTTCCAGCTCAGTCCACCCTGAAGGTGGGGCTGGCACAGCATGTGGTGCAGGGGATCCAACCTCAGTCCCCTCCAGCTGCCTAAGCTTGCCTAAGCAGGCACTTTAGATAACTGAGCTAACTCGCTAGCCCCTCTAGGCTCTTGAGATGCAACCAAGATTAGGTTATTTATTTGAAATCATTTTAGGCCTTTAGTGTGTGCATGATGAAAAACAGGGGTCTAGCCTCATTCACAGATACAAACTTTCCTGTTATAAATGCTTTCATTGTGTCTCATAGTTTTTGGTATATCATATTTTTCTATTGTCATTTGATTCTAGAACTTTTAATTTCACCCTTGATTTCTTTTATGGTTCATTGATTATTTGACAATGTAGTATTTAATCTCCATATGGTTATGAAATTTTCCATGGCTCCTTGTGTTGTTGGTTCCTAACTTCTTTCCACTATGATCTGTTAATATGTAGGGGATTATTTCAATTTATTTTTATTTATTTAGGCATGTTTTAGGTCAAAGATGTTTCATTTTAGAAAAAAGCTATGACTGCTATGGACAGTAATGAGTATTCTGTTGTTGGATGAAAAATTTTAGAGATCTAGTAAGCCAATTTGCTCAATGGAATGGTTTAACTGATATTAGCCGATTTCTTGTCTGGTTGGTTTGTTTATTGTGAGAATGAAGCATTGAAATTTGGTGTATAAATATTTACAATTGTTATCTCTCCCTTCTGAATCCTTCGCTTTGCTATATGGTAGCCATCTTTGCCTCTTCTAGTCAATTTTTGCATGAAGTCTGCTGTATCTGAAAATCAAATGGCTATCCTGCTTGCTGTCAGGCTCTGGTTGCATGGAGTAGTGTTTTCCATTTTATTTTCAGCCTATGAGCTTCCTTTTGGATGAGGTGTACTTCCTGTAGATAATATATGGTTGCATTTTGGCTTTTGGCTCAATATATCAGTCTGTCTTTTGATTGAGGAGCTGAGAGCAGTAACATTGAAAGTATTATATTAAGGTATCTGCTAGATCTTGTCAATGTACTATTTTTACAGTGATTTTTTTTTCTTTTTTAGTTTTTTATTCTTTTTGTTTGACTGTTCTTCCAGGTGGACATACTACATAATTTCCTTTGGGCTCTTTGGTGCTAGTGGTCTTCCTGTTTTGATCTTGGATTCCCTTAAGTACTTCCTGCAATACTGATTCAGTGAGCATGTCTTCTTTCTTTCTTTCTTTCTTTCTTTCGTCAGGACCAGGGTTTGAACTCATGACCTTGCACTTACCAGGCAGTTACTTGTGCCATGGAGCTATCTCCCCGGCCCCTCTAGTGAGCATGTTATTTCTTTCTTTCTTTCTTTCTTTGCTGTTTTTCAGACAGGATCTCCGTGTGTGAGCATGTATTTCTTTAGGGTTTCTTTGTCATATAAAGTCTATTTTGGGGCCTGGCAGGATGGCTCAGTGGTCTAAAGTACCTGTTTAGGAAAGCTTAGGCGGCTGCAGGGACTGCAGTTAGATCCCCAGCACCACGTGCTGCACCAGCCCTGCCCTCAGGGCAGGCTGAGCTGGCCATAAAAATAAATAAATAAACAAACAAAAGTTCTGAAACAAGAAAAAAAATAAAATAAAAAATTCTTTAAAAAAATTAAAAAAAAAAAAAAAAGAAAGAAAAGCACCTTAAAAAAAAAAAGTCTATTTTGAAGGTTAATTTTGCTTGGATTGGTAATTATTGTCTTTTAGGGCTTGAAAGATTGCTTCATGCTCTCCTAGCCTTTGAAGTTTATGTTGAGAATCCACTATTATTCTGATACATTTTTTATCATATATTTTGTTTAATACTTGCATTGTTTCTGTATTACAATTACAGCAATCTTTAAATTTACTTTTCATTACAAATATTTGTCAAGTTTTGTTTCACAAGCACACTTCCTACTCTCTTGCACATGCACCCAGAAACATTACAAAAAACTCACCCACAACACAGTAAGGACAGATTTCTCATAATTCCCATAATCAAAGAAGTTCTAGAAGCAGAACATGCCCACCTCCCTGTCAATCTCTCAGCCCCTGGCTGAGGATGGCACTGTTTTAACGCTCTAGGTTGCTTGCCTCTGCCTCTTGTATTTGATGTACATGAGTAATAATCGCAGTTTCTGTTTTGGTTCATGTTGTTTGTTTCAAAGCTGGTGCCTCGTGATGTTACCTAGCTAAGTCTGGAACTCTTGGGCTCAAGCCTTATCCTCTTGTCCCAGCCTCAGTAGCTGGGATGACAGGCGCATGTCACTATGCACTTCCCCCTACACTTTTTTTTTTTGTCTTTTTGAGACAGGGTCTCACTGTGCAGTTCAGGCTGGCCTTGAGCTCACTTTTATAGCCCAGGCTGGTCTCGAACTTGCACCAATCCTCCTGCCTCAGCCTCCTGAGTGCTGGGATTACAGGCGTTCACCACCTTGCCTGGCTCCCCCGACACTTTTAGATTTATTTATTTATGTATTTATTTGTAGTACTAGGGCAGGATTCAGGGCCTAGTGTCAGCTAGGCAGAGACCTTAATGAGGAGCTCCAGCTTGACATTTTTTAAATAATTTCTTTAGTTTCAGAGTGATTTCAGAGTCCCAGAAAAATTGAAAAGATTTGATAAAGTTAAGAATTAAATGAAAGACTCTAGTCTTGGGGCCAGAGAAATAGCTCAGTAGTCTAAAGCACCTGCTTAGGCAAGCTTAGGCAACCAAAGGACTGCGGTTTGATCCTGGACACTACATGCTGCGCCAGCTCCACACACAGGGCAGGCTGAGCTGGGCATAATATTAAAAAAAAAAAAAAAAAAAGACTCTAGTCTTTGTTGGGGTTTCACCACTGCATCCCCAACATCCTTCACCTGGTCCTGAGACCTACACATAACTCAGTAATCCTGTTTCCTTGAATGCCACCAAGCTATGGCAGTTTCTCCACCCTTCCCTGCTTGCCCTATCATGGACAGTTGGGAAGAGCAGAAGGAAAGCACAGCTGAGAGCACATTTGGTAGGGAGGCGACCATGGGCCAGTGAGGAAGGTGCTCCTACAGAGAGCCGTGCTGTGCACCCAGCTTCCCTGGTTCTTGGTACTGGGAAGAGGTCCCTGGCCTCCCCCCCCCCCCCCCGACCACTCCAGAGGACTCCTTGGGCCTGGAGGAAGTCGTGTCCTGGTCTACCAGGAGGTACTAAGAGAGTCTGAACTTGTGTCCCCTGCACCTAGCAGGAATGGCAGAAGCCTGGTGTATCTCCCACCTGCCCATCTGGGACACCTGTCCAGAAGCCCTGCCCCACACCCCTGCCTGCAACCCCTGCTAAGTCCCAAATGCTCTGGAGGAGACTGGAGAGCCCCTGTCCTGTGGCTTACATCGCCAACAGCGACCACATAGAAAGGAAAACTGAAAGCCTAAGACCGATTTCTTAATCTATTTATGTTAAAAATTACAACAATGAACTCCCTCCTGACCAAGAGATGAGGGTGAAGGAAGAACAGGGAGGAGAATGGGATAAAAGCAAAATTAAGAAGCATTAGGCGCATGCCCCAACTCCTCACAATGAATGTAATTGTTATGTACTGCAAATGTGGACCGATAAAAACACAAACACCCTGCTTGTCAAGTTGCACAACTCATTGCCTTGAGAAACTAACCTTGCACAGGTTGAAAGAAGTTGAGCCAGGAGAGCGGCCCTACTTTGCATTTCTGCAAACCCCTTAATGCCAGGCTGGCAGTGCAGTCAGTCCCAGTGGCCAGCCCAGGGGACATGTTGTATGATGCAAGTGTCAAGAGCACAGATCTTGACATGGGAGGACCCAGAAGATCCTACAGAAGGTCTTGGGCTCCATTTGAGGTTCTCACTGGGGTTCTTGCTGAGGCTCCCAGAGACACTGAGAATCACCAATCTCAGGGCTGTAGGTGGGGGCTGTTGAGGTAGGAAGTGTATGGGGAATCTAGAGGGATACAGAGGCTTCCATGGAAGAGCCTGGGGTAGCTGGATTCACACATGGGCTGCCCCCCTACTAGCAAGTGAGCTCTCTGAGCCTCAGTTTTCTTCTTCATAAAATGAGGTCAGGTTGCTATAAGCTCTGCCCAAGGTAACACTGGGAAAGTGACTGAAGGTGGCTCATGCCCCACCTCCCTCATGGGGGCTCAGATCTCCCCCTCTTTTATCACTTAGTGGCAGAGGCTCTCCTCCCCTTGGCCCAGAAGAGCATCACAGGTTGAGCAGCAGAGAACAAGTGAAGAGGCAGCAGAGGGCCATTTCCATCAGAGAAAAGTACAAGATGGAAGGAGGAAAGGGACCACCCTAGTCAGGCCCAATCTGTGGCTACTGATGGCTGGAGTATTTGTGTATTAATGTATTTGGTTGTTGCAGGGTCTCAGCACACAGCTTGAACTCCTCCTGCTTTCAGCTTGCCCAGCATTGGGATTACAGGTGTGTGCCTCTACACCTGGGCTCTGGCCAGCTCAGCTTGCCCTTGGGGCCGGGCTGGCACAGCATGTTGTGCCAGGGATCAAACCCTGAGCTGTGGTCCCTGTGCTTGCTTAAGCTTGCCTAAGCTGGCACTTTAGTCTGCTGAGCTATCTCACCAGCCCCAGCATTTGGGTTTTGCTTTGTTTAGTATTCATGGTTTGGTTTTTGCTGCATGCTGGGTGGAGCCCAGGACTTCAGCTATGCAAGGCACTGCTCTACCCTGAGCTGCACAATATCTGGGACCTTTTGTCATCAACACAAGAGTGCTGCAGCAAACATTCTTTTACCCACATTATAGTGACATTGATGTATCTTTTCTTTTTCTTCAATGTTGATATATCTATTGGTCACTTATCCAGGAATGAGGTTGCCCTTGGAAGGCATGCATTTAGCTTTAATGAATGTTATTTTTATATAATGATTTTCCAAAGTGTTTGTGGCATTCTGCTCTCCCACCAGCTGGTCTCGCACCTTCAGAAAGACCTGGATTCAAACTTCATGTGGGTCTTTTTTTTTTCTATATTCCAGGAATTGAACTCAGGACCTTGAGCTTTTTTGGGCAGGCATTTGTACTGCTGAGCTCTCTCCCTAGCCCTTCATGTGGCCTTTTAATAGCTGTGACACTTCAGGCAAACTTCTCCAAGCTTCGGTGTCCCCATCTGTAACAGGCAGACGGCTCTCAGCAGGCAGGACTGACATGAGGACCAGGGGATGTGGAAGCTCCTACCATGAGCAGTAGCTTTTCTGCCTTCCTCAGAATCCACAGCAGACATTGCCAGCAAGGGCTGGGGAGGGTGCAGGCTGCCTCATGTCCTTGAAGGATGATGCCTTGTACTGGGATTGGAAGTGCTCTCCCCAGTTCATGTCTTGGGACTTTACTTAATCTTCAAATTCACCTGTGAATGGTACTTGGAGGTGGGGTCTTTGCCCATGATTAGGCTAGCTGAGGTCACCTTTGTGCAGTCTTGCCATGGAATCCCATCTGCCAAGGTATTCTCAGCACAAGGGTCTCCCCAGAGGTTCAGTAAATGCCACTACCATGATCCTGGACTTCCAGCCTACAGAGCTGTGAGCCAACTTTAAACTTTTAATTATAAAATATCTGGTCTCACATTTTTGTTATAGCATCAGAAAGTGGACTAAGACACCCTGGATCTTTTTGCTTCCAGAAGCGATCATCCCTGACATCAGGAAGGCTCTCAGCTCTCCAAAGCTCACTCTCCCATCTGCTGAAGCACTTTTCTAGCTGTGTGGAAAAGGCCGTGCTGCCCCAGCCTCACTCTAAGCACCACCTATACACCTGGCGAGAACCCAGAGCAATGTCCAGGCACCGCCGTGGATTCAGTGCAGTGCTCCCGGCCTGCAGCTTCCATCCCCCGGCCACTGAAGGTACCGCCCAACTCAGCAGAGGATGCATACTAGGGTGGGAGCCCTGGCCAGCGTGTGACATTCCTTTCTGCCCCTACAGCCAGCATGCTGGGAATGGAGGGTGTAATGCCCTATTTTGAGTCACTCTGGAGACAAGACACACTCATTGCCCACTTATGAATGATAACGGATCCCAAGACTAAGTAAGCACCACCACTCACCTCTGTAATGACCAGTGGATGTCTGTGTGCAACAGGCAGAGCCCACACCTGGCCCAGCCACCCCACACCTCGTGGCACTTCTCTGCTGGTAATTGCTTACAGCTGTTCCCACGACACACGGCATTCTGGGTCACTTCCTTTATTCCTCAGCTCACAGATCCCTCAGGGAGGCCTCGCCTGATCAGCACGCCAGTATGCCTGATCATCACTCCACTTGTGCGCCACTAAGGCTCATCACCCTCCCGATTGGCCCACTGATATGTCCCCACTGTCTGGAAGGGAGTCGGCGCTCAGGACCTACTGGTTCAGTTAGCTGTATGCATTTCCTTAGGCAGAAAACAAATTTGGAGTTGACAGGCGGCCTGCCGGAGGTCACAGTGAATTATGATGACCGGTGGTGTTGCAACCTCAGCTGGCATTTCCTGAGTACTCACAGTGTACCAGACCACGCTAAGCTGGATACACATGATCTTGCACCCCACGGGTGCTGCCATCTTGGCCACGGCACAGAGCCACAAGGTTGATTGTGGGCCAAGCTGAACTTGGACTTGCCCACTGGATTCTCTCCCTGCACTGCACATAGGGACCAGGGCTTTGACTCCACCTGCCAGCTCACCTAACTTAAGAACAAATGGTGTAGGCATCACCCTCAGAATGATCCTGGAGTTATTAGCCAGGGGGCCTCCTGCTGGCCCCTCCTGCAGCCTGCACCCTCCTCACTGGGACTTCTACCAGGAGGCGGTATGACCTGGTAGTGCCTAAGCCACAGCTTAACCATCCTTAGCAGAACTGAGAACCTGGGCCCCTGGCAGGGTCTTTTCCTGTTGCTCTCTGCTTGCCCGCTTCACTACTCACCCCACCACTCCTCTCTGAACCTCACTCCCGCTGAGGAGCCTTTGCCAGGAATGCTCAGGTACTACTTGGGTGACCCATCACCTCCTGCACATCGTGGCCGAATCTCACCCGGTAATGAGGACCACCTTGACCATCCACTGATGTCTGGTCCAACAAGTAGTAAATAGGAATGTAGAAAGGAGGGAAGAAAAGTAGAAAGAATCCACATAGACATTTTGTTCCAGTGGAATCAATTTACATTGAACTTCCAACAGCAGCCTAGGAGTAGCTGCAAAGAGCAGGATGCCAAAGGCCCACATGAGGGGTGTGGGGGAGGGGAGCTCAATCCGTGTGCCCTCACACTGATTTTGAGGCTCCAGATGTGGGAGCCTCATGTGTGCACAGCCCTTTCCTTGTCTTGCCAGCTCCATTCGCTTTTTACCCAAAACCTTGACTGCCCACTAGGTATCCTAAACACATGAGGTGTCTGCTGTCACTGGGTTGTGGCAACAACCCCCAAAATGACTCATCTCACCCCTCCTCCAAACTGGTGGCTCAGCTCCTTCTGGGGAGACAGACAGCAGTAGCATGGGAGTCCAGACACTGACCTCTAGTCCTGTAGATACGCTATGCTGTGTGGCCTCAGACGAGCCACATATTAGCCTTTCCAGGCTTCAGTTTCCCCTGCCATCACAATCAGAGAAACCCCTCTGTATATAGAGCATCTATAAATACAACACAAACGGACTTGATCCGTAAAGAGGCCTTCTATACTTTGGCCTTGCTGGCCTCGCAGACCACGTTTCACTCTGATGCTCTGGCTGCTGCACCTGGGCCCCTCGTGCTCCAGACCAAACCCAGTATCACCTGGCATCCCTCTCCCCACACTCCTCCCTCTTGGGAGGGTCTGGGGTTTCACAGCAAGCAGCAGGGCTGTAAATAGCAGCTGGCCACTCACAGGCCACCCCTCCCAGGCCCCAAGGAGGAAGTGAAAGGAAGGCAGCACCTGTGCGTTTCCTACAGAAAGTCCTGCTGCTGCAGCCACTGACCACCAGCCTCCCAAGAGCCCTCAGACCAGCTCCCACTCAAACCTGGGGGTAGGGGTCAGCAACAATGGCACAAGGTGGGAGACAGAGACATAGTTGACCAAGGAAAGTACTGGGCCTCCCTATGACTCTTGGTCCGTTGTTTTCAGTTGTGCCTTCCTGGGTAAGGTTGTGGCAACAAAGCCATAGAGGATGTGACTGTGTAAAGAAAACCCAAAGAAGTCCCTGGGAATGGGTCTGGAAAGCTCAGGGTAGATTCCCGTGGGAGGTCACTTGAGAATAAAAACATTCCTCCACTCACTGCCCTGTGCAAAGCAGGATTTGGGGTATCACAGTATCTGAGGACAGCCTGATCCCTAGCAAGTTCCCTGCAGGGGACACGGGAGAAGCTACCACATATGGCTAAGGAGATGGGAGCCAAGACATTCACTGCAGCATTATCCGAGGTGGTCAAAGTCCAGGGAGCTGGCGAGGAGGAAGCTGCCCTCATGTGTTGGACTGACAACCAGCAGTCCACTTGTAACTGAACCAGCATAGCGCTGCATGTGGGATGCCCACCAGCCACAATGTAAAATGGAGACCTGGAGAGCCAGAAGCTGTTAGGGAGCTCCTGGTTCTGCTGGAGAAGCCTGTCATGCTGGATTTCCTAATGAATTCCACTGTTCTCATCATCAAAGGAGCTTAAGACCTTGTTCTTGCTGAGGATGGCCACAGTTCACTTTGAAGAAGCTGTGGTACTTGTTCTGAGCATTGCTTCTTGGCTCTGGAGGAGAAAATGGTGGGTGCACTGTTCAATGTCCTAGAGAAGCTTGTCGCACTGGTCTTGGTTGTACTCACTGCCGGAGGAGCTCAGGACCTCGTTGTCACTGAGGATGGCTGTAATATCTTTCAGCAGAGCTCTGGTTCTTACCTTGAGCATGGCTTCCTGGCTCCGGTGCAGATCCTTCAGCCTGCTAGCACAGATCCTGTATTCCTTTGGCACAGGCTTTCTCGCTTCTGACCTTTGGGCCTCTCCACTACAGACCTGTGGAACAGGCCTGCAGGAAACATTGTCATGGGCTCTAGGCCTCCAGTTGGACTGGTAGGGGGCGTTGTTATGGCTCTAGATCTTCAGCTGGATCCGTGTAGGACACTACCATAGGATCCAGGCCCTTAGCAGAATTCTTAGGACTTTAGTGTGTGGACGGATTTCCTGCACTGTATATAATTCTTCCGGTGACTACTATAAAATAATCTTATAGGGGCCCGGCGGGATGGCTCAGTGGTCTAAAGCCCCTGCTTGGGAAAGCTTGGGTGGCTTCAGGGACCGCGGTTCGATCCCTGGCTGCGCCAGCCCTGCTCTCGGGGTGGGCTGGGCCGGCCATAAAAATGAGTGAACAAACAAATAAAGGTTCTGAAACAAGAAAAATAAATAAAATAAAAAATATTAAAAAAATAATCTTATAAACAGTATCCTATATTAAATGGTACTCTTTCTCCTTGCAAAACCCCAAGCTGCAGCACCTTGGCTCTGGCCTGCACTTCCAGTCTGTTTTCTCCTTTCCCAGGGCTTTGTTGGCTTCCTGCCCAGACTCTGCCTACGCAGCAACAGGCAAAACAGATGAACAATATGATGTGTTCCCATAGGGGAACACTCTGCTGCAGCTCCAGGAAATGAGCCAGATCTGTGGGCTGCTCAGCATCACAAGGAAGAGAGGGAAGGAAGGTGACAGTGTACATCCACTTCTGTACATTTAAACACAGCTTTAAATAGCACCAGCTATCATTAATCCATTCTTAACTATGGATAAAATCCAAAAGAGTGGGCCAGGGAGATAGCTTAGCAGTCTAAGCGCCTGCTTGGCAAGCACAAGGACCTGGGTTCCAATGTCCGGTACAGCATACTGTGCCAGCCCTGCTTGAGCTAGCCGCTAAAGCTGGGCATGGTGGTGCATGCCTACAATCTCAGTGCTAGAAAGTCTGAAACAGGACTATCACTATGAATCTGAGATGCCGAGTAAGACCCTGTACCAAATACATAAATTAAAAAAAAAAAATTCATGGGCCAGCCTGATAGCTCAGCGAACTAAAGCTCCTTCCCGCTTAGGCCGAGTGCAGTGCCCAGGGTTTGATCCCTCATGTGCTGGACCCACCAGTGGGTCACACTGAGATGGCAATTGAGCCTGGGCTGGGTGGTGCAGGCCTGTAATCTCAGCACTTGGGAGGCTGAAAACAGGAGAATCACTACAAGTCCAACCTACATAGTGAGACCTTATACACCCTGTACACCCTGCCCTAAATTTGTTTTAAAAAATCCAAAAGGGTAGGCTGGAGACCTATTGTCACAACACTGGTTTTTGCTATGGAAGCACTCAGGGACAGTGGGGTTGAATTTTATTTATTTATTTGAAGTGAACATAGCAAGATTTTACTGTCTTGACAATAAAACAAAACATGAAAAGTTAAAACTGGATCACTTGGCCCTTTCTTTTCTTATCTCCTCCCCTTTCAAAATGCTTGCATCTGTTAATAGCCAGCATTCTCTTAGATCTGCAGTTGGACTCCACACCCTCAAGCCTCAGGACAATCTACTTTGTAGTTTTGGCCTTCTTCCGGAAAATCGCCACTCTGTTTCCTGTCATAACGCCGCTTTCCCTGGGCATATAGGGAATCCTTGCCTTTCTTGTACTGTGTCACTTTGTGGGGTTGATGCTTGCTACACTTACAGAAAGTTCGCCGGGTTTTGGGAACATTCACCTCTCCACTCCCTGACCTCAGAGCCTGGTCCCTCTGGGTGTTGGTCCTGACATATTTAAGTCAGGCATGCAGGGGCCTGAGCTCATCCAGAGACAGTACAGGTCATGATAGGTGGTTTAGGATTAAACTGGATCTTACTAAGATCCTACCATTCTTTCAGGCACACTACCAGCAAGGAAAACTGGGTTGAATTTTAACTATAATGCTGTATGCCAGTGACATAGCTCAGTGCCAGGGCACTTGACTGGCACTTGTAAAGCCCTGATTCTATTCCCAGTAAAGGGGCAGGTAGTTCCTTGCTGTTTAGCTCTTTAAAAAAGAAAAAGAGCAAACCTGACAGTTGTAAGCCAGGCCCACTGGGATATGTGTGCCATTATTCTTTCACTGTTCTGGGCACACAGTTCTTTTGTGCGTGTGTTCAACTGGGGGTTTCTGACAGCTTGCCAGGTCTCATGCACCAAGTTGTGCACACAGGAGAAAACCAACAAAACATCCCTAGCATGCACAGAAGAGACAGATTCTAAACAAGAGATCATCAGGCTGGTAGTGTGTCAGGGGCTGATGAGCTAGGGAAGGAGCCAGGGAAGGATGGGGAGAGGTGCTGGGTGGCAAAGCAGTTAGAAGGAAGGGACTCTGCGTTTCCTGTGGCTGCTATGGTCAACACCACAGATGCAGTAGCTGAAAATAGTGCATACTTATTTACCGTCCCCGATGGGGGTGCTGTCTAGTGGTGGGCGATCCTTAGCCTTGGGGCCAAGTGGGGAGGGGTCTGTTCCTCGCCTCTTCCAGCCCTGGAGCTACACTCCTTCCTCTGTCTGCAAGGCCTACAGATCTACACCTCACTTTGCCGCTGCTTGGTCTCCTCTCATCCTCTTTTATGATAGATCCCTTTGCTCCCTTGACAGCCTTCAACGTGCACTTTCACAATCCAGTCTGCACAGCTCTAGGCCATTAGCTGAAGCACATCTTCAGACTAACTCTCTTTTGTCATCAAGCAAATCTTCACAGGTTTCAGGAAGGAGGTCCTGGATAGCTCTGGGGCCATTAAATAGCCTGCCACAGAGGGCTTTTTAAAAATAGGCCTCTAAGAACAAAGTGATATTTTTTTTTGTCTTTTTGAGACAGGGTCTCACTATGCAGTTGAGGCTGATCCTGAGCTCACTTTTGTAGCCCAGACTGGTCTCGAACTAACATCAATCCTCCTGCCTCAGCCTCCCGAGTGCTGGGATTACAGGCGTGAGCCACCACGCCTGGCACAAAGTGATATTTTAATTAAGATCTGAATTAGGCAGAAAGGAGCTGTGGTTCTCTGTAGAATCCCCCTCCTCCCCCTTCTTCTATTTTCTCTTTCCCCCTCTTCCTCCTGATCTGAGGAGGGAGTACTCATCCTTTCATCATTATATAAAATGAAACCTGAAGGTTTCACATAGATGACCTTTTTTGGATGAATAAGTTCCCTCTATTTCTGCTTTGCTGACATTTTGTTCAGAGTTTTTACATTTATGTTCAAAAGGGAGATGGAGCTGTGGCCTTCTTTTTTTGTAATTTTTTTTTTTTTTCCAGTTTTGGTGTTAGGGTAGTGCAGGTCCCATGGGAGGGATGGTTTATGGTTTGAATCAGTGTTCCCAAAGAACCATGTATTAAAAGGTTGGTCTCTAGCTTATGGTGATACTGGGAAATGGTGAAACCTTTTGGAAGTAGGGCCTGTGGAAGGAAGTTAGTTTGTTGAGGGTGCCTGTTGGGATCCCATCCCTTTTCTATCTTTCAACTTCCAGGATACCACAAGGTGCACAATTCCATCCACGGCTCTCTCCTACCACGTTGTACTGTTTAAAAGCAATGGGACCAAGCAACCACGGACTGAAACCCTCAAAACTGTTAGCCAAAGCAACCCTTTTTATCATTCAAGTCAGTGTCTCAGGTATTTGTTACAGTGCTAGAAAACTGACCAAGTTCAGCAACATAGTAACAGAATCATACATCATACACTATAGGGATTTGTTCCCAAAATACAAAGGTGATTCAACATACAAAACCAATTAAAATAATATATACCACAATATTAAAAAAGTGGGGGGGAATAAAACCCACAGCCATCTCAGTTGATGCAAAGAAGTAAAAAGTTAACATCTTTTCATGATATATACTCAACAAGTCAAAAATAGAAGGAAACTTCCTGAAAATAATAAAAGCTACATGTGAAAACCTCCACGAGTCTTTATACTTAGCTGTGAAATATTGAAAACTTTTTTTTTCTAAGATCAAGAACAAAACAAGAAGGGCTGGTGGTATAGCTCAGCAGACTAAGCACTTACTTAGGGAAGCACAGGGGCCAGGGTTCAATCCCTGGCACTGAATGCTGTGCCAGCCCCACCCCAGGCATGCTGGGCCAGCAATGGAGTCGGGGTGTGGTGGCGCATGCCTGTAACCCCAGCACTAGGGAAGGCAAAAGTCAGGAGGATCACTATGAGTCTGAGCTGTGCAGTGAGACCCTACACAAAAACAAAAACAAAAACAAAACTTAAAAAAAGAAAAAGAGAACAAAACAAGGATGCCAGTATTAGAAGTTCAGTCAGAACTACTGAAAGTGAAAAAGAAAAGGCATCCAAACTTGAAAGGTGTCAGTACAGTTATGCAATGGTTTGCATGTAGACAATAATGATTCCACAAAACTACTCTTCAAGTTAATAAATGCACCCAGCAGTGTAGTAAGATACAGAGTCAACATGCAAAAATCAGTTACTTCTTTTTTTTTTTTTTTTTTTTTTTTTGAGACAGAGTCTCACTATGTAGTTCAGGCTGACCTTGAATTTGCTACGTTGTTGAGGCTGGCCTCAAACTTGCACCAGTCCTCCTAAGTGCTGGGATCACAAGTATGCAGCATCTATGCCTGGTCCAGTTGTATTATATACATTATCAATCAACAATTTGAAAAGAACAATTCCACTCATGATGGAGACAAAAAGAATGAAATATTTAGAAACTAACCAAGGAAGAGAAAGATGTGAAAGATGTATATAATAACAACAATCAAATATTCCAGAAAAAATTGAATGAGATACAAAAAAAGGAAACTCTATGTACATGGGTTGGAAGAGTTAATACTTTCTAATTGTGGATTACCAAAAGCATCTTTAATATTGTTGTTTCTGCCACTATTTTGCTCATGATAATACCTGTGTAATTTTGAAGATGATTGTTGTAGTTTAAATATATATATATATATATATATATATATATATATATATATACCCTAAGTTTGTGTGTTGAAAGCTAGTCACCAGTGTAGAAAATTAGCAGGTCATTAGGCTGCACATGAGGGAATTAGCGTCTTATAAGAGTAGTCTAATAGGCTGGCCAGATAGCTCAGTGGACTAGAGTGCCTTCTTAGGAAGATTCAGGGACCAGGGTTTGATCCCTCGAGTGCTGTACTGACCCTGCTCCCAAGGTGAGCTGAGATGCAAATGTGACTGGGTGGGGTGTGGCCTGGGAAACTGTGTTCATCCCCTTTTGCAATGTAAGAATCAAGCAAGATGCCATCTGTAAAGCAGGAAAGGAGGCCTTACCAGGTACTAAACCTGTTAGCACCACCATCTCTCTCTTTTTTTTGTTTTATTTTGTTGCAGTACCAGGGATCGAACTCAGGACCTTGTGCTTACCAGGCAAGCACTTATTCCACTGATCTATCTCCCTGGCCCTCACCATCATCTCTTTTTAACAAATTAATTTGACAAATTCAAGCTTTCTCTAACATGTAACTCAAAGCTCTTCTAGCTCATACCAAGCACCCAGCTCCAAAGCCACTTCCACATTTATAAGTGTTGGTTGGAGCATCATGCTACTTTCTGGTACCCAAATCTACTTTATTTTGCTAGAACTATGTCTTAATCCATTCTGTGATACCACAAGAGAATATCTTGGACCAGGTGATGCATGGTGCGCAGGAGTTCACTGGCTCATGGTTCTGGGGCCTACAAGTCCCAGTTCAATGGGCTGCATCTGATGTGGACCTTCACATTGTATCCTCACAGTAGGGGAAGGCAAAGAAAAGGTGAGCAGGAGCCCAGAAGGTCCCGACTCACCCTCCCCTCTGTGATTATACACTCACCCCGTGACAATTTATCAATCCAGGGCTATAGACAAAGCCCATGACTGTCAGTTACTGTTCTCTTATTGCTGGGACAAATACTCAATATCCAAAATGAAGGAAGGAAAGGTTTATTCAGCTCACAGTTACCGGAGGTTTTGGTCCTTACTCAGCTGGCTCCAAAGTAGAATGGCACATGGCAGAGGGCAACCTTTCATGGTGGAAGAAGGCAACAACACAGCAAGAGCAAAAGGGAGGAGTAACAGCAACAATGGCTACAGAGAGCAATTCTGTCTCTCTTGAATTGTACTCAGGCTATCTGCCCCAGGCTGGGAGTAGTACTCATACCCATAATTCCAGCAGCACTGAACCTGAATGGGAACCCATAATCCCAGTGGATCATGAGTTCATCACAAACTGTAGAAGTCTAACCCATGATTGCATGAAGCTTTGGCGGGGGGGGGGGGGGCGCGGGGAACAAATACACAGAAACCATAACAATGAGTTAATCACCTCTTAAGACTGTTATAATGGCAATTACGTTTCAATGTGAGCTTGGGAGTGGATTCATGTGCAAACCATGGCAAGATGCCACAATAAACTACAAAGAATGAGTAGCTCCAACAGTAGATATTATTTGTTTATAGGGAAAGGAAGGAAGGAAGAAAGAAAGAAAGAAAGAAAGAAAGAAAGAAAGAAAGAAAGAAAGAAAGAGCTAAGAGTGACACTGCACACTTGTAGTCCCAGCTATGTAGGAGGCTGAGGCAAGAGGATCACAAGTTTGAAGCCAGCCTGGGAATTTAGTAAGAGCCTGTCTCAAATGAAAAATCAAAAAGACTGATGATGTAGTCCAGTACAAAGGCTCTGAGTTCAATCTGCAGTACTTTAAGAAAAAATAAAAGTGAGCTCTCTGGCATACTTGCTCTGACTTTCCATGTGATGCCCTCATTGTGAGTAGAAAGATCCTTACCAGATGCCAGTATCATGCTCTTAGTTTTTAGGATTATGAGGTAATTAAACCTCTTTTCTTTATAAATGACTCAGGCTGTGGTATTCGGTTATAGCAAAGGAATATTTGCCAAGTCCTGCCCAAATTCTTTTTTTTTTTTAAAAAAGTCATTCATTTATTTATTTATTTATTTATTTATTTATTTATTTATTTGGTGCAGGGTCTTACTACACAGCTCAGACTTGTAGTAATCCTCCTGTCTCAGCCTCCTCAGCGCTGGGATTATAGGCATACACCATCACACTTGGTTTCAGTGGCCAGCTCAATGCCCAGAGCCAGCACAACACGTGGTACCAGGGATCGAACCCAGATCCTTGAGCTTTCCAGGCAGGTGCTTGGACTGCTGAGCTATCTCCCCAGCCTGCCTGAATTTTCATGCACAACACTGTGAGAATAAAATCATAGAAATACTTTTCTATGCAGCAAGAGATAAACAAACCATCTCCCCGCATCCACATTCTTTTGCATCTGCAGGCTCACTCCACCTGACAGGAACCCAGGCACGTCTCCTGGGCATGTATAGCAGGAGGACATCCAGGACCTGCTTCTATCTCATGAGATGTCCTCAAGGGCTGCCCGGGTCCCTATGGATGTCCAGTGCTGGATCCCGGAACCCGCGAACGTTCTCTTACACAGAGAAAGGATTTTTGCAGCTACAATTATAGAAAGGATCTTGGGATGTGTAGTGATTATCTCAGGGGACCCTAAATGCAATTATGGGAGACAGGTGGAGGTTCCTTGACACAGACAGAAGGCAAGATAAAGTGGTCATGGAGGCAGAGATCAAACCAAGGAAAATCTGCAGCTATCAGCAGAGGCAAACAATGGATTGCCCTTGACCTCAAGCAGGGGCGATGCCCTGTTGACACCTTGATTTTGGACGACAGTATTGATTGGAGTTTTCTGGCTTCCAGAACTGTGGCAAAAGAAAAAGCTATTATTTTAAGTTTCCAGTTTATAGGAAGTAGTTACAGCAGCCCTAAAGAACTAATACAGCTTTCCCTGCTGGGAAGAATAAATGCAAACTCCTATAAAGCCCTTGGACGTACTCCTGCTGCCACCAGGTCCCACTCCCACCCTTCCCACGACAGCAACCATGGACATGTGACTGCAGCTTGACCTCTTTCCTGCCCCAGGGCCTTTGCCCTTGCTCTTCCTTTGGTCTTGGCTGCTCTTCCCCTAACTTATCCCAGTAACTGTCAACTTCTCAAAGAGTAAGTCAAGCATCTTCTCCACAGGGAGCTTTTCCCCTACTAAACCGCACTCCTATACCCCTCTCCCAGTTAAAGTGTTCTGCTACGCATTACCTGCAGATCAGCCATGATTTTTTCAAGATGTCTTCTTTTCATTAATTAATGTATGAGACACACACAGGCAGCTGGCAACATGGACATTTTTTTTTTTTTGTCTTTTTGAGACAGGGTCTTGCTATGCAGTTGAGGCTGGCCTTGAGCTCACTTTTGTGGCCCAGGCTGGTCTTGAACTCGCACCAATCCTCCTGCCTCAGCCTCCCGAGTGCTGGGATTACAGGCGTGAGCCACCACGCCCGGCAACATGGACATTTTTTGCCATCATCTTACAGTCACCTAGAACAGGGGGGCCTGCTACGCAGCACCCTCCCAATAAGTGGGTCTGTTATCCTCTGCCACAGCCCTGGGGCCTAACCCTTGGAATAAAACATGTGCCTGCAAGCCTTTGTGACTCCTCCTCCTCCTCCTCCTCCAGCTCCTCCTCCTAAGATTTAGAAGCTTGGAGGCTGTGATGCCTAATGGGAGCCCAGAGTCTATACACCTTCCTGTCTCAGAAGTGACTTGGGGTTCTTAGACATCCCTCTCCTCTGCTGCAAGTGCTCAGCCAGTCCTGTGGCCAGGGTCAGAGGACATGGCAATATCTGGAGACAGTTATGGTGGCCTCAGTGGCAGCAGGGGAGGGGGAGTGTGGGAGAGGATATTGATGCTGGCTGGCTCCCAGAGTCCTGCCCACTTCCTTCCAAACTAGGCAGCTTTACAAAACTATAAACAAGATGCATTTGCTTTATAAGGAAGCTCTGGAGACCACAACCTATTGTAGGAAGTCTGCAGAGCGGAAGGGCTTTGTTTTTGCAAACTAAAATCACAGAATAAATATCCAAAGATGGGAGGGGATGGGGTAGAGGAAGAGAGGAAGAAAGAGAGGGGAAAAGGAAGGGGAAGGGGGAGAGGGAGACGTGGTGGGGGGAGACAGAGAGACAGAGAGACAGAGTTTCACTATTTGTGTTCAAATTAGCAATGTGGGTATTCTTAGCTCCCGTGGGGGGGGTGGGGAATAGGCGCTAATCTCAGACGATCTCATCTGTCATCGGGGAAGTAGGGTGTTTTGACCGGCTCAGGACGCAGTAAAAACAGGTGTTGAGGAGGCCACATGACCGCCCAGGCAGCAGAGGCCGCGATTCATGCACAGACGGAAGTGGCGTTCTTAGGTCCCTGGAAAGATCTGCAGCGACATCGCGAACAGGCAAGGAGGGCGGAGCCGAGCTCCACCCCGCAAGGAAGGTGGTGCACTCTTGCAGGCGGCTGCCCTCCAGTGTTGGGGCTACTAGTCTCGTGGGGCGATTTGAATTTAAACGAAGTGCAAGTAAACCTTCTGTTTATCAGCTCCACCCCCAGCCCCGCATCCCAGCTTAAGAACCCCCAGATCCCTTAGGCTGGTGCTGCCACCTTAAGGGCATCGGGAAGGAGGGCCTGGGCCCAAGCCAGAGGCGGCCCAGGATCACAAACGCCGGGGTCCAGGCGCCCACAAGCCCTGCCAGCAGCCTTTCCCATCTGTGGTCCTCTCCTTCCCAGGTTGTCCTTCAGCGTCTCTCTGACGCATGCTTCTGCTGGATGGCCTTGAAACGCACATGCATGGAGCAGAAGAAAAGCTAGTGGCCTGTGTTGGCCTCGACATCCTTCTCACCCTCCCCCATCTCGGTTGTTCCTGCCTCCATCTCTCAGCCTGGGAGCCTGTAATTGATTGGACACAGCTGCTCTCTGGCACCTATGACCCCTTCACTCTCTTCCTGCAGACCGCTGCTCAAGCCTTACCCGCTGGAGAAACCCTCCCTGAGCAGCCCATCCAGTAATTGCTCATTCACACGCACACACATGTACCCCAAAGGCACACCCACACTTTGAGCTCACACCACCCACTCCCACACCTATATGCACCTCACATACCCACCCCTGCATAGCCCCCACACCCACATCCCGTGTGTACATCCCTCCCACCATGTACAAGCACACATTCCATATCCTCATGCCACTGCCACGATTGCTATGCGCATCTCTCTGATGACACGAGGTTGATCACCTTTCAGGTCTTCCTTGGTCATTTTACAGAAATGTCTGTTCATGGCCCCTGCCCACTTAGCTGTTACTAAGCTATGGGTGTCTTCTATACATTGAAATCCTGGACCTCCCTCAGCAATATGACTTGCAAATGCTTTCTCCAGTTTTGTGGCTTGTCTTTTCACTGTCTTTTCAACACCAGTGGCTGCATAAGAGTTTTTAATTTAGGTGAAGTTCAACTTATTTTTTGTCTTATTTAAGAGATAGTGCCAAGCCCAAGTCATGAACATTTCTACTAAGTTTTCCACAACTTGAGCACATATATGTGTGTGTATATATATGTATGAATATACATATATATATTTACCACTTTGATCCATTTTGAGTCATTTTTCATATATAGTGTAAAGTAAGGGTGCAATTTAAGTTGTTTTATGTGACTATGTAATCATGCCAGCACTATTTTTTAAGAGATTGACCTTTCCTCATCAAATGAACTTGATATGCCTATGGAGAATAAATTGGCCCTATGAAGGGGTTACTTCTGGACTTAGAAAAAATAATTAACATGTATTATTTTATGTACAAAGTCCCCACAGTGAATGTAATACTTTTATATGCCATATATGCACTTAAAAATCTAAAAAGTAAAAAGAAAAATGAGATTCTGATGTGTTTTGCTCCCACATTTTTATTATATATTAACTTCAAGTAACTTAGAAAATATAGATAATTTTCATGTATTTCTAATTAACATTAACACTGTCAATTTTAGATGTCATTTGCTCTTTTCTTTAAACATTATTTTTACTGGATTTGTGATATAAGATCATAGTTAATTTTATTTACTCATGCAATGTAGAGATTTATTTAGTTCATATCATAAATAAAACTGTTGGATTTCTTGTGGGGAAAAAATCTATTCCATTGGTTTACATATCTATCCTTTTTTGGGGGGGAAGGGTCTACAGGGTGTTCAGGATCTCATGACTAGATCACACTTGTAGTCATACATCTATTTACAGCCTCCCAGGAGCTGGGATTACAAGTGCATGCCACCAAACCCAGTCTAAATTGCTGTCTCAGCATGCCCCAGGGGCAGGGCTGGCATGACAGGTACATATCTATCTTTTTACTCTCTTTCTGTATGTATGTATGTATGTATGTACGTACACATGTATGTATGTATTTGGTTGTTATAGGGTCTCACTACACAACTCTGACTCAGTGATCCCCCTGTTTTCAGCCTCCCGCCAGCACTGAGATTACAGGTGTACACCACTATGCCCTGGACTCTGGCCAACTCAACCTGCCTTGGGAGCAGGACTGGCATGGCACTTGCCTGGAATGGAACCGCAGTCCCTGCCCCTGCCTATGCTTGCTAAGGCAGGCACTTTAGTCAACTGAGCTATCACACCAGCCCACCATGCTGTTTCTTTTTTTATTATTATTAATTTTAATGAGAAATAGCAATGAGACAGTTTCACAACAGGTGAGTAGGGCAGTTACAATAATCAATACATTGCATACTTTTGCCTTCATAGTAGTTGCTCAGAGTCCAGGATGCTGATATGATATCTTGTCTAAACACTATTAGCACCACCTTTCTTCTCATTGAATTAAGGGAAAGTAGCTGTATATATAGTCTAATAGTCTATAATAGTCGTGGGTTATCAGCAGAACTGGTAATGTTGGAAGCTGTTGATTTGAGCCTTTTACAGCTCAGCATATTAATATGGATTTACTTTTTATAACTCATGGTTAGTCTTTTCTGCTGGATGGTTAAGACCTAGATAAAGCCACTGTGTATCTGGATGTGGTGTGTCAAAATATTAAGTACATTAAATTCTATTAATTTACATAAAGACCTAGCTAAAGCACGACCTATATAACTAAAAAAGGTAACCTTTGAATCGACAAGGTCAGTCAAATCCCTTCAGGATTTACCCTGAAACTACATAGAGCAGTTTGTAGATCTTTTGTCAGTGTCAGACGTCTGGATGAGTCACAGCCATTGCTTGACCAATCTGCTCTCTGTGAAAGCCTGAGAGAATGTTTTCCCTCTACGTGACTCTTCTTAGGCACACTGTGCATCATCAATCACTTTCCTTTGTAGCTCCATAATCTCCTTGACCAGAAAATTTGGGACACCACTGAGTTATAGGATGTTACAGTACAGGCTCTCTTATGTCCTGAGTCCTCACTGACCTTGAAGGGCTAGGAACAAAATAGTGGCTATCCTTGTAGCCCTTCTTTTTCTCTAATTTTAAGTTGTTAACCCTCCAGAAGAGAAGCTTAATGGTATTATTCCCTATAATATGGGCACTTAAGCTTAACATCACTGTCTCTCTGAATATCAATTCCTATGGATATAACATGGAACAGGTATTTTCCATCAGTCATTGATAGTCTAAACTTTAAGTCCCTATAGAATGTGGAAAAAATAATTACATATTTTTACACAGAATTTTAGGAATTTAACCATATACAAAATTGTAGCAGGACAATCCTATGACATTTTTTTCTTCTGTCTCATTCTCTTTTATTACCTTTTTAAAAACAAACATTTGTTTGAAAGAGAGTATAGCAATAATTAATACAACAGTAGAAGCAGTATGCATTTAGAAGTCCAGAATGATAGGTATTTCAAGCATGGTTTTAGTATTACAGATTGCTATCCTTAGTGTAGTTGCTTACTTTGCAGATATCAGCATATATAGTTATTCACGGTGAGAATTCTACCACTTAACTGCTAGTTTCAAAAACCTGTTGGAAATTCTTAGGACTACTGTCTTAACCATCTTATGTATATAAATGCATGGTTTAGCCCCTGCCATGTTTCCAAAGTTTTCTTCTTGCTCTTTCTTCATTGCTTAATCCTTAAGTTCTCAGCTTCCATTTAACTGTGTTATATCTTTCATTTTTATTTCTTCTTTTGAGTTCTTACACTAGGGATATATTTACATATGTGGGTCTGGTTTATTTCACTTATGAGTATATTTTCAAGTTGCATTCATTTGTATATGAAAGCTTTGAGTTTATTATTCTTTGTAGCTGAGTAATATTCCACTGTATAAAAATACCACATCTTTTTAATTCATTCTTCAGGTGAACAGCATTTTGGTTGTTTCCAAGATTTGACTATCACAAGTTGTGCTGCTATAAACATAGTTGCACAAATATCACTATGATATGATATTTTCAGTTCTTTTGGGAAAATTCCCAGTAGGGGAATAGCTGGATTGAATGGGATATCCAGTCCTAGTTTTTTTTTTTTTTTTTTTTTAAGGAGTCTCCACACTGATTTTCATAATGGCTGCACCAGTCTACATTCCTATCAACAGTGGAGAAGGGTTCCTTTTTCCCCACAGCCTGTCCAACATTGGTTGTTGGTTGATTTCTTTATGATAAACATTCTTTCTGGAGTGAGATGGTATCTCAATGTTGTCTTAATTTGCATTTCATGTTTGGCTAGAGACATGGAGCATTTTTTTTCATGCATTTCTTAGCTTCTGGTATTTCTTCTCAAGGAAGTGTGTATTGATCTCAGATTCCCATTTTTGGATTGGGTCTTTAAATTTTGGGGCTGTAATGTTTTTTAGTTCTTTACAAATTCTAGATAGAAGATCTTTGTCTGAGTGCTTATTAATTAAGATTTTTTTTCAAAATTTGTGGGTTATCATTTCACTCTGTTGGTAATTTCTTTTGATGTGCAAAAAATTCTCAAGAAGCAGAGGCCCCAGTTGCTAATTCTTTCAAGTGTTACTCATGCAGTTTGATTTTTGTTCATGAACTACTTGCCTACACCGAAGTCTTCCAGATTTCCTCCTACTTTCTCTTCAGGAGATTTAGTGTTTCTGTTTTAATGTTTAAATCTTTAATCCAGGAGCTGGGCATGGTGGCGCATACCTGTAATCCCAGCACTTGGGAGGCTGAGACAGGAGGATCAGTGTGAGTTCGAGACCAGCCTGGGCTACAAAAGTGAACTGAAGGCCAGGCTGAACTGCATAGTGAGACCCTGTCTCAAAAAGAATAAATAAATAAATAAATAAATAAATAAATAAATCTTTAATCCATTTTCATTTTAGTTTAGCGCATGGTGATAGACTAGGGTCAAGTTTTGGGTTTTGGCATGTAGAGATCCAGTTTTTCCAGCACCATTTGTTAAAGAGTCTATATTTCTTCTAGTAAACATGTTTGGCCCTTTTGTGGAAGATAAGGTGGCTGAGTGTCTTTGTATTTGCTTCTGCATCTTCTTCTTTTTTTTTTTTTTTTTTTTGAGACAGGGTCTCGCTGTACAGTTCAGGCTGGCCTTGAGCTCAGTTTTGTAGCCCAGGCTGGTCTCGAACTCTCACCGATCCTCCCGCCTCAGCCTCCCGAGTGCTGCTTCTGCATCTTCTAATCTATTGCATTGATCCTCATGTCTATTTTTTTTTTTTTTGGCCAGTACCATGCTTATTTTATCATAGTAGCTTTGTAGTATAATTTCAAGTCAGGAATTGGGGGCCAGGGTGATATCTCAGTGTGATAAGTGCTTGCCTGGAAAGTACGAGGTCCTGAGTTTGATTCCTGGTACCAGTACCACCAAAAAAAATTCAAGTCAGGAATTGTAATGCCTCCTGCCTTGTCTTTGTTGCCCAGGGTTGCCTTTGCTATTTTAGGTAGTTTCTGGTTCCAAATAAGTTTTAGGAATGGTTTCTCTAGATCTGTAAGGTATGTTGGTAGTATTTTGATAGAGATTGCATTAAATCTGTATAACAATTTTGGGAGTATGACCATCTTCACAATATTGTGTTTTTCTATCCAGGAGCAGGGAATATCTTTCATTTTCTGAAATCCTCTATGATCTCTTTTTTCAGAGTACTGTAGTTTTCATTGAATAGATCTTTTGCTTCTTTAGTTAGGTTAATTCCGAAGTATTTCATTTTCTGAGGTGCTATTGTAAAACGTATTATTTCTCTAATTTCCCTCTCAGTGTGTTTTTTTATCTGTGTAGAGGAATGCTATTGACTTTTTATCCTGCTCTGCTACTGAAATTGCATATTCTAGTAGCTTCTTGGTGGAGTTTTTTGGGTCTTCCAAGTAGAGTATCATGGCCAAATGCAAATAATGATAGTTTAACTTCTTTACCTATTCTTAGTCCTTTTATTTCTCTCTTTTGTCTAATGACTGTAGCTAATGATTCCAGAACTATATTAAATAGGAGTGATGATAGAGGACATCTTGTTTTGTACCAGATCTGAAAGTAAAAGACTTTAGTTTTTCCTCATTTAGAATTATGTTAGCCACTGGGCCAGGCCATGGTGGTGCATGCCTGTAGTCCCAGCACTTGGGAGGCTGAGGCACGAGAATTGGTGCAAGTTTGAGACCAGCCTCAGCTACCAAAAGTGAGCTCAAGACCAGCCTTAACTGCATAGCAAGACCCTGTCTCAAAAAGACAACAACAACAACAACAAAATTATGTTAACCATTGGATTGTCATAGATGGCTTTTATCAGATTGAGGCAGAGGCCATCTATTCCAATTTGCTGTAGGACCTTAGACATGAATGAGTGTTGGACCTTATCAAAAGCCTTTCAGTACCAATTGAGATGATCATGAGGTTTTGGAATTGGTTCTATTGTTGTAGCATATTACATGCATAGATTTAGGTATGTTGAACCATCCTTGCATCCCTGGGATGAATCCCACCTGGTCATGGTTTATAATCTTTTTAAGGATTTACTGTATTTTATTATTAGGATTTTTGCATCTATATTCATGAGGGAGATTGGCTTGTAGTGCTCCTTTTTAGTTACATCTTTCTCTGGTTTTGGTATCAGTGTAATACTTGCCTCCAGGAATGATTTTGGGAGGATTGCTTCCTTTTCAATTTCAATGAAGAGTTTGAGGAGCATTGGGAATATATCTTCCATAAATTTCCTGTAGAATTCAGCTGAGAATCCATCAGAACCTGGACTTTTCTTTGTCGGTAGCTTTTTTTTTATTACTCTTCATATTTCATTGGCTGTTATTGGGTTATTGAGAATTCTTATATCTTCTTGATTCAGTTTTGGTAACTTGTACCTTTCTAGGAATCTGTTCATTTCTTCTGTGTTTTCAGTTCTGTGAGAGTAAAGATTCTCATAATAGCTGATAATGATCTTCTGTATCTCCACTGGGTCTGTGGTAATTTTACCCTTTTCATTCCTTATTGCTTGAATTTGACTTTTTCTTTCCTCTTTTCAATGAGGTTAGCTAGGGGCTTATCAACTTTATTTAATCCTTCAAAGAACCAGCTTTTTGATTTGTTAATTCTTTGTATTGTTTTCTTCAGCTCAATTGAATTAATTTTTTTCTTTTCGTCTCTCTCTGTCTCTCTCTCTCTGTCTGTCTGTCTGTCTCTCTCTCTCTCTCTCTCTCTCTCTCTCTCTCTCTCTCTCTTTTGTCTTTTTGAGACAGGGTCTCACTATGCAGTTAAGACTGGCTGTGAACTTACATTTTTTAGCCCAGGCTGGTCCTGAACTCACACTGATCCTCCTACCTCAGCTGTTGTGGCTTATGTCTAGTTGTCCCCCCAAAGCCTCACGTAGTCATTGGGCGGGGACTTCTAGAGTTTGAGACTTGATCCGTGATCCCTAGGATTATGGGTTTTAGTACTGATGGGATTATGGGTGTAGCCTAAGGCGGAGGCTAAGGCGGAGAGCCTGGATGTAATATAAAGACAGGCAAAGAGACAGACTCGAGCTGCTGCTGCTGCTCTGCTGCTCTGAT
>PVJA010011072.1:0-55633 GCA_004027025.1 Myocastor coypus | reverse complement strand
ATGAACTGCATAGCGAGACCCTGTCTCAAAAAGACAAAAAAAAAAAAAAAAAAAAAAAAAAAAAAAAAAAAAAAAAAAAAAAAAAAAAAAAAAAAAAAAAAAAAAAAAAAAAAAAAAAAAAAAAAAAAAAAAAAAAAAAAAAAAAAAAAAAAAAAAAAAAAAAAAAAAAAAAAAAAAAAAAAAAAAAAAAAAAAAAAAACAATAAAAAAACACATAGGAAATGCACAGTTTCCTAGATACATATGAAATGCTAAAGCAGAGTCAAGACAATACACCATTCTGAATAACCCAATAATGGGAAACAAAATTTAAAATATAATAAAAAAAACTGCCAACAAAGAAAAGCCCAGGTCCCAATGGATTCACAGCTGAATTCTACAAGAAATCAGAAGATATAATGCCAACTTTTCTCAAACTCATCGAGGAAATTGAAAGGGAAGCGATTCTCCCAAACTCATTCCTACAGGCAAGTATTACTCTGGATCCAAAACCAGAGAAAGATCCAGCTTAAAAAGAGAGAGAGAGAGAGAGAGAGAGAGAGAGAGAGAGAGAGAGAGAGAGAGAGAGAGAGAGAGAGAACTATAGGCCAATCTTGCTAATGAATATAGATGCAAAAATAAAACACTAGCAAACATAATGCAGCATATTATTAAGAAGATTATACATCATGACCAAGTGGGTGGGATTCACCCCAGGAGTGTAGGAACGGTTCAATATATGAAAATTGATAAATGTAATATACCACATCAATACAGCCAAGAACAAAAACCACATGATTATCTCAATAGATGTAGAAAAATCTCTTGACAAAGTTCAATATCTATTCATGATAAAGATCCCACAGAGAATCGGAATACTTGCTCTATATCTCAACCTGATAAAAATCATCTATGAGAAACCAACAGCCAAATTCATACAGTGGACAAATACTGAAGACTTTCACTCTAAAATCAGGAATAATTCTGTGCCAACCCCACTCCCAGGGTGCCCTAAAACAGCAATTGAGACTGGGCATGTTGACACACACCTGTAATCCCAGCTTTTGGGAGGCTATAAACAGGTGAATCACCACAAGTCTGATCTAGCAGTGAGACCCTGAACATCCTGTAGACCCTTCCCTAAAATAATAAATAAATAAATAAATAAATAATCAGGAACAAGACAAGGATGTCCACCTTCTCCACTGCAATTCAGTATAGTTCTGGAAACATTACCCAGAGCAATTAGACAAGAGTGAGAAATATAAGGATTGCAAAAGAAGTTAAACTATCATTATTTGCACATAACATGATATTTTACATCATAGAGGACCCAAAAACTCCACCAAGAGTCTTCTGATTAAATCACCAAATTCAATAATGCAGCAGGATATAAAGTCAACACTCAAAATCAATAGTACTTTTGTACAACAATGGAAACACCAAGAGAGAAATTAAGGAAATCATGCCTTTAACAATAACAGCCAAAAAAAAAGAAATACTGAGGAATCAATCTCATAAAGGACTTAAAACATTTATACAATGAAAATTATGGTACTCTGAGAGAGACTGAAGAGGATTTGAGAAAAGGAAAAATACTCCAGCCTCCTGGATAGAATGAACCAACATTGTGAAAATGGTCATACTCCCAAAATTCTTATCCAAATTCCATGCAATCCTGTAGTATTAAAATACTATTAGTATACCTCACAGAGCTAGAGAAAACTTCCTCAAACTCATTTGGAACCAGAAGAGACCCAGAATATCAAAAACAACTCTGGACAAAAAAAAGAAAGGCAAGAGGTATCCAATTCCTGATCTAAAATTATACTGTAAAGTTACTATATTAAAATCTGCATGGTACTGGGGCCAGGGAGATAGCTTAGTGGAATAAGTACTTGCCTGGAAAGTGCAGGATCCTGAGTTCAATCCCTGGTCCCACAAAAAGAAAGAAAGAAAAGAAGAAAGGAAGGAAGGAAGGAAGGAAGGAAGGAAGGAAGGAAGGAAGGAAGGAAGAAAGGATAAAAACTTTATGTGGTACAGACATAGAGACAGATCTGAGGATCAGTGGGGTAGATTGGAAGATGCAGATACGACTGAAACACATTCCACCACCTTATATTTGATAAAGCATAAAGGAACCAAATATGTTCAGTGGAGGAAAGATAGCCTCTTTAATAAATGGTGCTAGAAAAACTGACTTTCCACATGTCAAGACTAAAATTAGAGCAGTGTCTATCATCATGTGCTAAACTACAGTGCCAGTGAATCAGAGATTTAAACACTAAGTCTTCTGGAGGAAAATGTAGGTAAAAATCTTAAAAATATAGGCATAGGTAGAGAGTTCATGAACAAAAAAAAAAAAAAAAAAAAACTGCATGGGAAATATTTTGAAGAATCAACAACTGGGTTCTCACTTTTTTGAAAACTTTCTGCACTTCAAAGGAAATTTCCAACAGAGTAAAAGAAAATCCAAAAACTGGGAAAAAATTATGGCCAACTGTTCCTCCAACAAAGGCCTACAACATACAGAGAATTTTTAAGAAACAAGCCCACCCCCAATTCAAAGACCCAGTCCAAAAATGGGTATCTGAGATGAATATACACTTCTCAGAAAAAGAAATACAAGTGACAACTAAATATATGAAAAAATGTTCAACATTATTGGCCATTTGAGAAATACAAATTAAAACAACACAGAAATTCCATTTCACACAAGAAAGAATGGCTAACTTCAAGAAGCCACCAACAACAAATATTGGAGAGGCTGTGGCAATAAAGAAACACTTCTCCACTGTTGGTGTGAGTGAGACTGATACAAGCATGATGGAAATCAGTGTGGAGATTCCTTAAAAAGCTAGAATTGGAGATAACACTCATGCCAGCTCTTCTTCTCCTTGGTACTTTTCCAGAAAAACTGAAAACCTCATACCACAGTGATACATGTGCACCCATGTTTATAGCAGCACAATTTGTTATAGCTAAATCCTAGAAACAATTCAGATGCCCATTAACTGAGGAACAGATAAAGAAGATGTATTTTTACACAATGGAGTATTATTCAGTTATAAAACAGGATAAACCTGAGACTTTTATCAGTAAATGGAATCAACTGAAGTGAAATAAATCAGACCTGCATGTGACAACATCATATTGTCCCCCTAATGTGAGAACCTGAAAAAGAAAATGGAATCTGAAGGGTACAATAGATGCTGAGAAAAGGGAATGAACTTATTCAAGACGAAAAAGCTACTGAGCTGAGGAGAAAGACAGGAGATGGAGTGGGGAAAGAGATTTATCTATATAAACAGGATGGTTTGGACAACTGTACTGTGGATTTTTGCTTGTCAATGGAAAGGAGCAGATGATGCTTAATTTGTTTTGTCTCCTTTTTTTCAATTGCTTGCCTCTTTTCCCTTCATTTCTTATATATTTCTTTTGTCTTCCAATTTTGCATGCATATATCTGGTAATATGAATAATTAGTTAGAGGACAACACTATGCATTACATCAAATACTGTAAAGCTCCGTATCACTTGTGTTTTCTTTTTATGTATGTAGTGCAGGCTATACAGGGTCTCACTATGTAGATTGGACTTGTAGTGATCCTCCTGTTTTCAACCTCCCAAGCTCTGGGATTACAGGTGTGTGCCTCCACACCCAGTCTCAATCATCACCTCAGTGCACCCCAGTTGTGGGGCCAGTATAGCCTGCCAGGGGGTCAACAATGGTCCGTCTGTATGTCTAAACAAGCACTTTAGTTGACTGAACTATCTAGCTGGCCCTTGTATCACTTAGTATTTTTCTGTTTTAATAGTACTTTATAATCTTTTTTAAAAAATAAAATAATTAAAAATTAAAGAATGATCTTCCAATAATTTATCTATATTCCAGAGCAAAATTTGCCCTTTAATGAAATAGACTCCAAAAATACAAAATAAAATACAACAAAATAATAGACTCCATAAGTAAAGAATCTTTGGGCTTATTACTAAAGCATGTTCCATAAAAGGAAAAACTGATAAAGTGAATTTTAGCGAATTTTTGTAGCTACATTAAATCCTAAGCTAAGAGGCAAAAAAAAAAAAAAAAAAAAGATAATGTACAGAGCAAAGGAAATATTTACAAAGTATCTGGAAAATATAAAGGGCTCTTAAAGTAACAAAAGAAAAAATGAATGCCGGGCGTGGTGGCACACGCCTGTAATTCCAGCACTTGGGAGGCTGAGGCAGGAGGATCAGTGTGAGTTCAAGACCAGCCTGGCCTACAAAAGTGAGCTCAAGGCCAGCCTGAACTGCATAGCGAGACCCTGTCTCAAAAAGACAAAAAAAAGAAAAAAAGAAAAAATGAATTAGAAAACAGGCAAAAGATAGCTCAGCAGACTAAGCACCTGCTTTGGCAAGCGCAGGGACCAGGGTTAGATCCTGATCCTGCCCACCAGGCCAGCCCCACCCCCAGGGACTGCTGAGCCAGCGACCCAGTCTGGGCATGGTGATGGACACCTGTAGTCTCAGCACTAGGGAGGCTGAAAACAGCAGGATTGCTGTGAGTCAGATCTGCATAGCAAGAGCCTGTACCAAAAACACAAATGGAAAACAAAGAAAATAGAAAAGACATGAACATTTTGCCAAAGATGATATACAAGTAGTAAATAAACACTCAAAAAGATGTTCAACATCATAGCCCTAGGAAGTGTACACTGAAGAAAACCTGGGACAATATCAAATGCTGGTCGGAATGTGGAGAAACTAGATCACTCATATTATGTTGGTGATGGGAATGTAAAATGATACAGAATTCCTTCAAATTTGGCAAACTGTTAAAAAACTAAGCATATTAACTTTATTCTTAAGCGTTAATTCTAGAAAAAAAAAAAGGCTATTAAAAACTAACTATACCTAAGACCTGAACACAGCACACATGCTCTTCCACGGTGAATAGTTGAACAACTTGCAAGGCGTCTGTATCATAGAACACAGCCCAGACAGACAAAGGAATAAACACTGAGGTGTGCAGTAACCTGCTGTTTATATGTTGGGGGGGGGGGTAATTTCCAGAGAATTTGGCTCCATGGAAAAAGCCAGAACTGAAAGGCTACAAAATGTATGACTGTTCATATCATATTTTTTAAACGACAAAATGATAGAAATCAAAGAAAGACTTCCTGTTGCTGAGGGTTAAGGAAAGGATGGGTAGAAGAGTGACAGAAAGTGCTGTAAAGCAGAGACACAGGACCCTTGTGGCAAGGGAAACGTTCTGCATCTTGGCTCTCTCCTCCAGTGTGCTGGTTATGATGTAGTGTCACATGCAGTGTACTGCAGTGTCACAAGACGTCCCCGCTTAGCGTGGCTGCATAAGGGGCAAGCACGTTCTCGCTATTCTTTCTCACGATGGCACATGAATCGGCAATTATCTCAACATTAAAAGTCTAACATCACGTTTGCAGGTAGTCACTCAGGCTGTCATCCCACTCATAAGACCCACTGTGTCTTGGCCTTGCTGCTGTTATCAACTCTGTCCTGAAACCACCAGCTTCTACTTCCAGCCACCTGGAAGTCTGCGTGTCCCCCACACTTCCCTGCCACCTCTGCTGTGTCTTACCTCCACAGCTGAGGCTCCCCAGCTCCCCATCCTCAGGCACCCCCCCACACACACACACCCAGCATCCACCCGACCCTCCCAATACAGGCATGGTTTCAGAATCCCCTCGGCCTCTCTGGGCTGGGTGTGCCTTAAGGCAGGTGCCACCCTCCATCTGTTCTGTGCCCTTGGAAGCTGCACAAAAAATGCTTGTCGGGCTGTGCTGTGCTGATCTTAACGTGGTCAGCAGTGATAACACTGCCACTGGGTGCTGTTACCACTGGACTCCACTTCCTGCCTAACCTCTCCCTGACTCTTGGCTTTGCCTCCTGAATATTCACCATGCTGTGCAGGAATATCCAGCTGGTTGAACCCAAATGGCTCACGCCCCAGTTTGCAGAGGTAGAAGAGATACCTAGTCTCTCTTTGTTTTCAGGCTGGAGGCAGAGCCCTGTCCCCCACCAAGCAGCATCCAGTGGAGGATTCCTACAGGAAGGAAGAGGGTTCTGATGCAGGCTAGCTGAGAAGGGACAAATTCCTCATCTATACCTCAAGTTACAGGGTGATGAAAATTGTTGAAGCCTCTACAATTTCTTCTGTCCTTAAAAATTTTACTTTCTCTTATCAGAAAATCCTTGGGCCACAGAGCTCCATAGAGCCAGTAAGTATCCAGGTAGATAACACTTAAAGAGGTACTGAAGGACAAATATAATGGAAGTGCCCTGACTCAGTCATGCAGGTCAAACTATTGCAGGAGATAAGAAACTCCAAGGGCTTCCGGTGCATGCATGAATCTTCAGCCTTCTTCGGAACCACTCTGGGGTCACCTTCAGTTAGCCACTGATTCAAGTCAATGAAAAGATCCAGAAGAAGACAGTTATGAAGGAGGAAAAAGAGGAAAGGAGCAAGGAAGAGCAGAAAGAGAAAGAAAAGAGAAGCTAGAGGAGGAGAATGGAAGGAGGAGGACAGGGGAAGAGGAGGGGTGGAAGAGGAGGACAGGGAGGAGGAAATTTGCTCTTTCCTGAGCACTTCCTTTGCTCCACACATGAACCTGAAAGCTTCGTATTATTTCAGTCTTCACAAAAATCCCATGCAGTTGATGTTATTTTTGTTCTCATTTTGAAGACTAGGGAGTAGCAACCCTGAGAGGTTGAAGAACTTGACCAAGGTCACTCAATTAATAGAGAGTGGTGCAGAGCCGGTCCTCCCAGAGCACCACCTGCCTTTTGAGGAGGTTTGGGGGTGGAGCCCCGGCCACTGCCCGGTGTGTAAGCGCTTTTCAGATCTGTGCTTCTGTGAAGACTCTGCTGTGATGAAGACAGGCCCAGCTCTTCCACCCTCATCCAGTGAAGTGAACTATCAGCCTCTGTACAGCTACTGCTTAGGTGTGTTTCTAGTTCTAATGCTCTTGGACTTCGTGAGCATTCTCTTTATCACAGGTTGGAAGCGCATTTCTTTGAGCATAGTTTAATAACTGTCTTCAGAAACTTCTTAACTAGTTGTTTTATTTTTAAGGAAATGAGTGCTTGTCTAAAGCCCTGCAGACCTGCTGGCAGTGTTTGAGAAAATCCAGGGGCTGGGAGCTGGCAAGTGCCTGTGGGCAGTAAGGAGGCAGGATCTACTACCACTGAGCTTCTAAAGCAGCCCCCTGCTTGCAGGATGCATCCTGGCTGAGCAATCCAGAGACCCAAAGTGTGTGTCTGGGGCAATCTGTGCAGTTTTGCCCAGAGAGTTTGGGCCTGGGAATCCATCTGAATAGACAAGGCCTGAGCCTTGGTGGTGCCAGTGCCCAGGAAGGATGTCCTTCAGGGCAGGAGGGCTGGGACTCCCTTTCCCACCCAGTGTCACAAGGTTCGTATGCCTCAGTCGTTCTAGTAATAGAGCTTCTGCTTGGTGACCTCTGTCAGGGACCAGGAACTTCTGAGTCTGCTCCTTTCATCTTCTCAGTTTCCCCACACAGAGGCTTTGACTCTTACCCTACAGATGGATGGAGCTTAGATGTTTGGCCAAGGCCCAGAGTTGGTGGGCAGTGGATCTGAGTATGTAACCCATGCTCGCTGCTGAAAGCATATGAGTTCCTTTGTGTCCTGGCTGCTCCAGGTTTGGTGACATCTGAGACCCCTCTGTTCTTCTCTGGTAAGGGTAGCCATGTCTCTTCCTCCCTGTTTTGTGGTAATACTTCAGCTGGCTTCATTAGCCAAGAGTTCAGATGCTATCTCAGGGCTGGCCTGAGGCACACATGTATCTCTGACAGGCTAGTAAATGCCAGGCCTCTGAAGAGCCTACCATGATCACACAGGTCAGTGTACTCCCTCGCTGAGTATCTCAGTTTCTCCTGGTGTGCAGTGCTGCTGTTTTGTGCAGGCTCTAGAGCCAGGCTCTGAGCTACCTCATGGATATTTCTATTCATTCTGCTGCTACTTCAGTGGTCTTTATTGGTTGGCACTCTAATGCCACCGGTCCTCCCTCACATGTTCTGCTGGTTCTGGTGCTTATATAACAGTCAAGAGAGCTCCTCAGTCAGAAACGAACTTTCAGTCCGCCAAGATACACGCCTGCCTCTGCCAATGGTGAACTCCTCCCAGGCATCCTTGGACCTGTCTTCACGTCAAGCCTGAGCTAGCTTTTGCAAGGACAGGTGTCCTGGGAGAAACAGGATCTCCTGCTGTGTGTTTCAAAGAGCCTCTGAGTGTCTGGACTTTCAGCATAGGACCAAGGCCTGATCTTCACCTTCTCCTGACTTCACATACTGTGTTAGTCTTCAAGGGTGGAAGAGGTGCCTTTATTGTCCCTTCCTGTGACTTGCACGACACACTCTGTCACAGTCTCTCAACTCTTGGTGCTGTTTTACCTCACGGCAGAGGGGACTGTTTTCTGCACTGTGCTGGGTGCTCAGGATTTCAGGATAACCACTTCCAGGTAGGGTAGTGCCCCTATTCGGGGTTTTCCTCACAACTGATTTCAAAACTATTCACTCCAGTCACTAAAGCAGATCTATAGGCCAACAACATAACTTAGTGGTATAAGTGCCTGCCTGGCGAGCACAAGGTCCCGGGTTCAATTCCCAGTACCAAAAATAGAAACATAAAACAGTTTTTCATTGGCTCCGTAATACTCAAGAGCTAGAAGTGCTACATGACTCTTCCCAATTTGAGGTCATTCTGACCCACTAGTACAAGATGCTCAGTACAGCTCCTCACTAGGGACTCTTTTTTTTTTTTCCCCCAGGTCACCCAAGAAGCCTTTGGGGCCTGAAAAAGTCTGAGAAGCTGGTCTTCAGTCCATCGCTGAGACTTCCATTGTCTGTGTTGTCCATTGAAAAGGAGAAGTGTCACCTTCTTGTGCCTAGACTCGACACAGTGCTGGCTGACTGCCACTGCCTGATGCCTCACCCCTCAGGGTCCAGCTGCTAACATCTGCCTGTATATTCTCAGAAGCCGTGAGGTGAAGGTAAAGTGCAAAGTGACACCTTCATTGTGCAGGGACTTCACCACCAATTCATTCCCTGCCAGCTGCACGAGTCCTCCAAACACCAAGCACAACCTCCACTCCTCTCGCCAGCGGAAGTGAGCTCAGCCCTAAGAGGCTCTGTCATCATGTTAGTCACCTATCTGCTACTACAATGCAAATTCCTTGAGATGAACAACTCAGGAGGGAGAAAGACTTCTTTTGGCTTCTTTTCAGGGCTTTGAGCCCATGGGTAACTGGCTCTCTTGCCTGGGGGTTGCGATGAGGCACAACATCGTGGCAGGAAGGGTGCAGTCCAGGAGCAACGCATCTCACCTCAGAGAGGCCAAGAGGCAAAGCAAGCAAGGGAAGAAAGCAGGGCATCCCCCAGCAACCTCCCTTCCTTACACTAATTCCTACTCCTAATGGTTCTACCACCTCCAGATAGTGCCATGGGCTGGCAGCCAGCCTGTAACACATGGGCTTTGGGGGACACGCACCCAACCCGCAGCACAGCGTAGCAGCCCGTGTAGGCATCTGCTCCAAACTACAGGACTCTCCCTCCTAGAGAGGATGATAGTACTTTTCCACAGGCCCCTGAGCAGGACAGGCCACCTGTGCCCAGAAGTCAATGTCGCAGGGACAACCTCAACAATGACAAATGGTATCTGATGAATAAACATACCAGCTACTGGCCCTGGGGTGGGACAGCACCGAGCTCTGCTTCACACAGTCACCCAGATGTCCACTTGGTTTGGAAGCCCCAGGTGCCCCAGTATTAGCCTCTCTAGTTACCCACACCTGTTTACTGTCCTTTTCTCCTGATCTTGCTTCTGCACTCCCCATGTGCACCTCCTGGGGTCACCTCTTAGGTAGAGCCACGTCCTTGTCCCTGGCCCCGCATCTGAGGCCCCTCACCTGGGACTCCAAGAAGCTTCCGCTCTGGACTTTGAAATCTCCAAAGGCAAAGAAATCCAGTTCTGGTTTGCCCTTTAGCGTGTGAAGAGAGGTAAGGAAAGACAGAAAAACAGAATGGCCTTTCCTCCTTGGAACTTCCTCCTTGCAGAAAAGATAAGAGAAATAAACAGCACAATATGTTTCTCTGCCAAAGAGCAACTACTTATTGAACTCTCACTGCAAGTCCAGCCTGGTCCACAGCCATTCTGGGAATAAAAAAGAAAAATGAAACAATATGATATTCCAAGTCCCAGGAGATGAAAATCAATGTTTATGGAATCTGGAGCATCCAGTAGGGCATGCTCAGGCTGGGTCCTGTGTCTTATTCACAGCCTCAGATATTTGATAGGAAAGCAGGAATGCAGTAACTTGCTCAAGCAGAGGGCCATTGGTCCATCCTTGGTGTGGCCAGACGTGGGCCAGCAGTGGCCAGATGTGGGCCAGCAAGCCCTGTTGCTCCTCTGTCAACCTCTGGCATTTAAAGCGCATCCTGCGACCCCACTCAGAAACCTGCAAGAAGTGAGCAGATGATCCTGTGACAAGCACAGCTCGATCGCCCGCGTGAGTGATTCATTCCCTACCAGGATCCTGAGGAATAGAGAGCCTGGGTAAACGCACTCCCTGTGTTCGCATCAGCAGGATTTGAAGTCCCTGAGGTTGAGGAGCCAAAGCTCTCCCAGAGCCATAAGTGCTGGCTTTTCCCTATTCTGGCCCTCTTGGCCAGAAGCTGGTAGCTAGAGATTAGAACTCCCTGTGGACACAGGGGAGGTTGCGTTGGTCATGCTGTGTGCACCTTCTCAGACACATACTGTTCGCAGCCCTGCATCCCTGGCTTTCTTCTTCTAAAGGCTTGCAAACACTGCAATGTGAACTATGCATTAAAATTTTATACGCTAATATATATTTTACTGAATTTTTTAATAACCCGGGGAGAAATGGCTTTAAATAATTCAATATGGTGTTGGCCCCAAGCTGAACTATGCTACAAGTAACCATGTATAAAATATGACACTAATATTGCATACCTTAATATTATAAATGTTTATCTTGATAATGAGCCATTTGAATTCTAATAATGTGCGAGTTACAGTTGCCACGGCGTGGTCTTGTTAGGGCTTTAAATGAGACATCAACAGCATGGTGACATCAATGTACACGTTCATCTACTTGCTGTTTATAAGCAATCCAGCTGGACAGTGAATAGCTTATTCATCAATAAAAGCTTTAAATACCATTTATGAAGCCATTGAATGACTGGAGGAAGTGTGTTGCCAGTAATGTAAGTTTTCTGCTGGCTTTGTGATTTTACGGAAAGTCCCACATAAACAGAGGCCAGTCTCTACCCTACAACAAACCCATTGTCGGAGGAAGGCAACACTGACACACTGTAGATGCTCGCTAAATTCCTCTTAGGTGACTCTGAATGACTAGACTACCTTGGGCAGAAGCATTTAAGCAGTTGATGGGCTCCCAAACCTGGCTGTGAACCTCGGTCACCTAGACGTTGTGCTAGAAGCACAGGTCTCCAATCCCTGTGCTGGCAAAGCCCGACTCTCCAAATTTGTAGCCGAGGAACCTCACCCCAACTCTATAGGAAATTTACCTTTCTTAAGTTTCTATTAAGACTTTAGGTAGAGCATCTGAAAGCTAGAAGAAATCCTAGGTATATTACCTAGTCCAACCCCTAAAACTGCACAAGATTGTGGACAAGTTAAGGCCCAAATTCAGTCTGTTGATTCCTTGCACAAATCCACAAACCCTTTCTGCAAACATGACCTTCCAAAAAGAACTATGCCTCCGTTAGTTGAGTTAGTACTCTTTTGGTTATGTTTTTAAAAACCTAATATAAGATTACCTAACCAAAAAAAAATTTTTTTTTCTTTAACATTTGTTATAGTTTGTGTCTGGTTGTCCCCCCAAAGCTTCATCTAGTCATGGGGCAGGGACTTCTAGAGTTTGAGATTAACTCATGATCAAGGCTGGGATTATGGGTGATTCACTGGGATTATAGGTCCACTAGTGGCATAAGGTGTGTGAGTGCTACACCCAACCTGAGGCTAAGAGCCTGAATGTAATATAAGAGAGAGAGAAAGACAGACTCTCTCGGTTGTCATTGTTACTGTTCCGCCACCATGAACTGGATGCCCTCTGCCCTGGGCCACACAGCCTTGGAGCTAGCCAAGTATGGACTGAAACCTCCAGTAACTACGGGCTCAATAAGCCTTTCCTTCCTTCATTTTGGGTGTCAGGTTTTTGTCCCAGCGACGAGAGAAGAGTAACTGAGACAACATTGCTTTCAGTATAGCTAGACCTAGAGCCTTACATAATGTCATTGGGACTTTGTATCTTTTGAAAAGAGAGGGAGCTTTATGCCTTCCTATCATCTTTGAGCTCTTTTCCTTTGGGTTTGTTCACCCTCGGGCAACATCCTGACTGTTTGTCGATCCAGGCAGAAACAAGGCTTCTCCATCCCAAGAGGAGCAGCACATGTCCCAGGGCTGGTGCTCTGTGTTTTTCTCCACATGTGCTTCCCAGAAGCCTTTTCTGGGCTCACAGGAAGAGAACCTGAGGTATGGATCCACCCCAAGCAGAGGAGAATTTTCAGTGACTATGGACAGAGACTGGAGTAGGCTGGCTCCCCCAAAGGGAAACTGAACCATTGGTACCAGAAGGGAACTGAAGGCAGCATAGGCAAAAGAAGAGCCATATCCTCATACTACGATGCTGGCAGCACACGCAGTCCTGGGTAAACTCGGGCACTGTCCGCAGTCTCCATTTTACTCATGGAAAATAATTTAACACACCACTTTACGTTAGAACAAGCCCAGACAAGGAGTGCAAAATTCTCATGAATTTTTAAGATGAAACAGGTAATTTCCAAGAGACTGCAGGGTTGTAGCAGGTGGCAGGGCTCCAGCAGACTCCCAGAGGCCCACAGCGGAGCTCAGGAGGTGCTCACTGCAGAGCAGAAAGCCCCGGCAAGCACATGGCGTGGCCCTGAAATCATCTACGCATCTGAATTATTCATCATTTGCTCTCTTGGTAAATCTAACCCAGCTGCAACTCCTCTGTGGCAGGACCCGGCTCCTTAGCCCTCCTTAATCTTCCTTCATGTACCACCCTTGAAGGCCATGCCTCACCCTCCAGTCTCAGATCTTTATGAGATGGGCACAGGGAGGCAGAGATGGATTAGCCAGGGTGCTCAGAGCCCAAGCTGGGGAGAACTGGAGCCCAGGACAGATTGAGCCACAGCACCTCCCAGCAGCCTGTACTGTAGCCCTCAAATTCTTCATTATCAGTTGGCTTGAAAGATGTGGGTGTGGCAATGTCCATTCACCCCATGGATTGCCAGACCCTGTTAGAAATGAGCGTAACAGCATCTCTGAACCCCAAGGTGGTCTCAGTCTAAGCTGAGAGTGGGGCAGGATCTCACATAGGAGGACCATCCTTTGCATCAGGACTGGGGCATGGCAGTCTGCCTGGAGGGAGCAATGCAAAACCAGTGCGCAGGCTAAGCAGCAGCCTGAGGGCAGCCCATTTCCAGATCAGCATCAGATCCAACGGGGAGACTGGAAAGCAAAGGCATGAGTCCTAGGCATCAGTCCCCACACCGTCTCTCCAAACCCAGCAGTGGAGAGGGAGACCAACTGCGCATCAGTAAAAAGAACAGAAGCCAAGCACAGCCTGCTAGCCAGAGAGGCGGCTGAAGGTCTAGGATCTGGGTGAGGGTCCTAGAGCAACCTGTTGCATCAAATCAGTGCAAGAGGGGCAGTAAAACTGGCCATTTGTCTCTGATCCCTTCCCTGGCCTTCCCTGCCCACCCCTGGGCTGCAGGAATGGCCTTCGCCAGTTCTCAGCCCTCAGGTTTCTCAAGAGTGCTGTGTGCAAAGACGCTGACCAGCGTGCAGCGGGGCCGCATGCTAGGCCCGCCCTGCAGCGGCCTCCTCCGTCTGCATCTGCTTCCTTCCTCAGGGCTCACTGCACGGTCGCACCTCTCTAGGGCACTATTTGTACTGCACAGACAGGCTGCTGTCCCTCCCGGGCTTCCCTGCCACAGTGGCCTCCCCATGTTCCTGTGAATCTGCACACACACCTGTCACTGTCTCACATGCAGCTGTGAGCTTCCAGAAGGCAGGTGTCACCTCCCACCCCCACATCCCAACATGATACACAGGAAGCATCCAGTTAAATACCTATCAGATGCTCACTGTTTGCCAAGAGATTTGCATGTGTTTTTTCTCTGGATCACTAAATACTCTGAGGTGGCAGAAACTCTCTCTTGCTCCCATTCCACAGAGGAGAAGCAGTGACCTGCCCGAAGTCACTCTGCTAAGAAGCAGTTCTTAAATGCAAGTCCCTTCCCCATGTCTTCTGCTCTACCCAGCCCCTGAACAGCCTCTTGTTTGAACATCTTTCTAAGACCCTAAAAGAGGCACGGACCCTCCCGTGATGAATGAATGTGCTAATATCAATATTAATTTTCTGGAGTTAGGACATTGTCTGGGTCCAAATCCCAGCCCTCCAATTTGTTGTGTAACTTTAGGAAAATTGTTGACCTCCCCAAACTTTATATTCTTCATCTGTAAAGTGAGTTCAGTACAACTCCCTATCTCATAAAGTCATGTGAAAGTTAAGGACAAGAGATACAGCCAGCTGTGGTGCCACACACCTGTAATCCCAGCACGCAGTAGGCTGACGCAGGAGGGTCATTCTGAGTTCAAGATCAGCCTGAACTACAAAGCGAGCTCAAGGCTAGCCTGAACTGCATAGTGAGACCCTGTCTCAAAAAGACCCCCTGCCCCCGAAAAAAATGTCCAAAGTCTTAGCAACAGGCTGGGCCTGAGGAAGGATTTGTAGATGTTTGCATATATATATATAAACTCCAGAACTGAGGCTAACTGAATTCAGCAGGTGCTTGTGTGCTGATTGGTTAATGTGATCATGTAGTCCAGCTCACTGCTTGCTCATCATAATGCACCTGTAAATGATGTACGGGGCTTCCTTCAAATGCAGCTGTGGATCCCGAAGGGCTTGAGCAGTCCTACACGTCGAGCACACTGGCTGGGAGTGACTGGCTGCAGGTCCAACACCCTTCTTTAAGGCTGTAAGTCAGTGGGGAGCAGGACCCTGACAGCCGGGTGGAGGTGGCGGTATTTTGGAATTGGAAGGCCTTACCTGAGGGGAGGGGAGGCTGGAAGTTAGGAGAAGGGGTTCTAAAGTAGGGAGAAAGGAAAAGAGGAGAGGCAGTCAGGCACCCGCCCATACGCTGGTGTCCTTCCCCTTTTAGATCGGGACAGGAAAAAGGAAGGTCCAGTGCCTGTTATCTGTAGATGAATGGCTCTTCTTCCCTGCATGCGTGCATGTGTGTGACTAGCTGCCAGATGCCACCTCCCTATGCCCTCAGGGAGGAAGGCTGAGGGCCCATGATGGCCCTGGGACCACTGGTCCAGAAGGTCAGAACCATCCGCGCAGCTTGCCCTCTGTCTCAGTGATGGATGTAGGAGAGGCATCTGGGCCCTGGGCTCCTGCGCTCCCGCTGTCTGGGGTCTGATCTGGCCCCCACCCTGCCCCCACAGGTGGCACAGCGGCAGAGGGCCCTGCATCCCCTCCTGACTGCACGGAGCCTCCATTCGAGGGGCTCACTCGATCAGCTGCCAACACTCTTTAGGCAGCCAGGAGAGGGTGGGGAAGGATACGCTGCTGCAGACATCTCAGCTGAGTATGTTGGGCTGTGGATTTCAGTTTCCAGGAACTGCCTGTGGATTGGAGTGCCGTGAGACAGTGCTCACCTTATCCACTTTAACGATGAGAACTCTCCTTTTGGTGGTTTTGCGTTTTGGCATGTGCTCCCAGAGGAGCTTGGAAAGTGGAGGAACACAGGAGAGGGAAAAAGGGAAGACCTGGCCACCCTCTTCCTGGGCACCCCCAAGGCCACTCTGGGCTCCTCACAGCTGCTGCTTTGGTAGTTTGTGCTGTATTTTAAGGTAGCAGGACTTTAACACCCTTTCTGGACTTAATGATTTTAGCCATCATCTCAAAGCTTCCTGTTTACCCTTATTTTAGATACATGCGCCTACTGTAAGCGCTTCACCTGGAGACTTTGCAAACACTGTCTTGTTACTTCCTTTTTTTTTTTTTTTTTTTTTTTTTTTTTTTTTTTTTTTTTTTTTTTTTTTTTTTCTTTTCTTTTTGTTTGGTACAGGATCTCACTACACAGCTTGGACTCATAATGATCCTCCTGTTTTCAGCCTCCCCAACGCTGGGATCACAGGCGTGAACCACCATGCCTGGACTTGGTGGCTGGCTCAGTGCACTGGGGGGTGGGGCTGGCATGGCATGTAGTACTGGGGATCAAACCACAGTCCCTGCACTTACCTAAGCAGGTGTTCCCTTGTTATTTCCAAACCTAGGCTCACCATCCTCCCAAAATATCTCTTAACTCTCTAGTAGTCAAGATGCTATTTCTCTCTTCCTCCAAACCCCAGTGAGCTTTACTTTACATTTTCAAATTTCATATTATTTTATTTTACTTAGAATAAAAAAAATTTAAAAAACATTCAAGAGCTGGAGACATAGCTCAGCGGTCTAAGTGCCTGCCTGGCAAGCTCAAGGACCCAGGTTCGATCCCCAGTACCAGGTGTGGTGGCACATGTCTGCAATCCCAGTGCTGGGGAGGCTGAGACAGGAGGATCACTATAAGTCTGAACTTCATAGTGAAACCCTATACCAAATAAATAAGAGATAAAAAAAAATTTACAATGATACAGAATTTCAAAACAAGGCAATAGGAAATTAACAATGGTTATTACATTGCATATTGTTATCTTCAGAGTAGCTGTTTAGGTTACCAGATACAGGCATGCAAAATTGATCAAATAACTAAGCATTAATTGTCCCTTTCAATAAACCAATAGAAATTAGTAGTACATTTATTTTATCTATCTTCTATAAAATTTATATTCTGTACTAGAATTACAAGTTAAGTTTTTTCCCCTCTGTTTACAAGCTTATTGTAAAAACTGAAAAACAAGAAGCAGAGTTTACATGATTGTAACTAGGCAAATATTGACAGTGGCTTAGCCAGCTTCTGCATTGTACTGAGAGCCTACTGTCTTTTTGCAAGCTTTTTGTTTGTCCTGGGGTTTCTGTTTGCCTTTCTTTTCTCTTATCCCACGACTTACATCATATAGTCAAATTTGCTTTCAGAATTACTTCATATCAGGTAATCTAGCAAGCAGGAAATTGTACTAAAAATACTGAATCATTCACCAACCTAATTTAATTAAAAGAACATAGATGATTTATGCAGCTCAGAGGAGGACGAACAGAGGAAGTCACACTGGAAGGCCCCAGCTGTGCCAGCCATTAACTCATCAGGGTCTGGGTCAGGGTGGGCTCCTCTGAGTCCCAGCAAGGGGCTCAACAAAGGAAGGTGGGTGGCTCCTATTCATTTGTTGTTCGCCCTCCAATTCAGAAGTTCTTTAGCTGGTGTGGTGTCTCGGTTACTTTTCTTTCATTGCTGGGACAAATACCCAACACCCAGAATGAAGGCAGGGAAGGTTTACTTAGCTCACAGTTACTGGAGGCTTCAGTCCATACTTGGCCGGCTCCAAGGCAGAGAGGCACAGGGCAGAGCATCAACTCATTGTGGAGGAACAGCAAAAATGGCAACAGGTCAACAATGGCAACAGAGAGAGAGTCTGTCTGTCTCTCTTACATTATATTCAAGCTCTCTGCCTCAGGCTGGGTGTAACACTCACATCCACAATTCCAGCAGTATTAAGACCCATAATCCCAGCCTTGGGTCACCCATAATCCAGTGGATCATGAGTTAATCTCAAACTGTAGGAGTCCCTACCTCATGACTGCATGAGGCGTTGGGGGTACAACTAAAGACAAGCCATAACATGCGGTATCCTGACCAATATCAGGCCAGTAAGAGGTGCTCCCCAACCCTGTCCTCCCTCCATCTGCTCTCTGGGCCTCCTGCCCAGCAACCTTCCTACCCTGTACACCACCAGGATAGGACCCCATGTTTAAGTTCCCTTGCCTTTTTTTCTCAGTTTGCCCTCTAGTTTTGTGAAATGTAAGGTTCTGTTTTGCTACTCGACATTTAAATCAGGGAATGATATTAAACATATTTAACCACAAAGTAATTCAAAAAATGTTCATTGCTGAATATCTTGCTAGAGAGTTACATACAAGTTAGTATATCTGAAAAATTTTTATACAATCAACATCGGTGACATTCTATAGTGGAGGAAGCTGCAGTGCAACTGAATGACAGCCAGCAACAAAAAGAAGAGGTAACAGACCTCCACCTGCACCCCTGAACTCCCACCTTCCTCTCAGGATGCCTTACACACCAGCAGTGATACAGGAATCCACCGTCCACCTGCAGCACCACCATCAATCTGGGTATTAAGCAGTAGATGATAAATCGCATATCTGTTAAAAATTAAATGCAAATAGAAGTTCCCAAGTAATCCTCCTGCATCCCAGCACATTGTCTTACAGTGTCCCTGACTGGGGTTCTCATCGCTCACTTGGTGTATCACTGCATTATTCAACAAGCATTTATTGAGTCTCCTGAGCTTGGGTCTTCTCTTTAAAGAAGACTGCTGTTTAGAAAAGACAACAGAGTGTCCCAACCAGAATCGTTGTCGCTGTGATAGGGGGAAGTACTACAGACAACTTCAGAAGCACTCACAAAGGATCTCCTGCAAAGGAAGCAATGTCTAAACCATTGTCTAGATGGGGAGGGCATCAGGTAAGTGGGTGGGTGGATGGATGGATGTTGGCTGGATGGTGGATGGATAGATAGATGGTGGGTGAGTGGATGGATAGATGGATAGATGCATGGATGGATAGATGAATTCAGGGATAAGTCAACAAGTAGAATGATGAAACATCGCAAGAAGCAGTAGGGAATGAAGGCATTGTCTGACTGGGGCAAGCATCCTTTCCCTAGGACCTGAAGGTGAGACAACATCTCTGATATCTCTGCATTCCAGTGCCCAGCACAGACCTAACACATGACCAGCATTCATTCAGTGAGTATGTGCATTTTTGAGTATGTGAATCAATGAGAATTGGGAGCTCAGAGGACTCGGCCAAAGCTCTTTCCCTTCTTGGGTCTCTTTCTTTGTGTAAATCAGGCATTAGGATGTCTGCCCGCCAGAATTTTAAGTGCTGCTGGTACTGCAAAAGGTGATTATTTTTTTGGAGACCTGCTTTGGACTTCACTAGATGACAGACCTCGGGGAACTAGAATCTTTCACTTCACCCACTGCCACCCCACTCTGAAGCACATTCATTTCCTCCGTGTAGGAAGTGTGATCAACTATGTGGATGCTAGTTCTCAACTTAAAACTTACTGTCATAAAATATGCTGTCATTAATCCCTTCACTTTGAGCACTTTTTTTTTTTTTTTTTTTTTTTTTTTTTTTTTTTTTTTTTTTTTTTTTTTTTTTTTTTTTTTTTTTTTTTCATTTTGTGTATTTGCTACAGGGCCTCACTATGCAGATTGCACTCATAGCGATCCTCCTGTTTTCAGCTTCCCCAGCACTGGGATCAGAGGTACGCACCATCACACCTGGACCTGGTGGAAGGCTCGCCTGTTGGCGTCGCCCGTGATGTGAGGGACCGAACCCCAGTCCCTGTGCTTGCCTAAGAAGACTCTTAGTCTGCTGAGCTGTTCCTGTCACTTTCTGAAACAGTTCTGGAAGTCTGCCTTCCTGAGCTTCTTTACAGTGTGATAAAAAATACAGTGAATGCTGCTGGCAAGCACCACCCAAAGGAGAGGCAGGCCTGTAGAAAGGTTGCAGCTGTCTTCAGGGACGGTCCTTCGCTGGCTAGCTATTATGGTTTATGTCTAGTTGTTCCCCCAAAGCCTCATGAATCAAGGGATGGGGACTTCTAGAGTTTGAGACTTGATCCATTATCCCTGGGATTATGGATTTTAGTACTGATGGGATTATGGGTCTAAGTACTTCTGGGATTATGGGTGTAGCCTAAGGCGGAGGCTGAGGTGGAGAGCCTGAATGTAATACAAAGAGAGACAGAGAGACAGACTTGAGCTGTTGCTGTTGCTGTGCTGCCCTGTTTGGTTGGCTACCTCTGCCACCATTTTGTTGCTGTTCCACCGCCATGACCTGGATGCTCTCTGCCCTGTTCTACTCAGCCTTGGGCCAACCGAATATGGACTGAAACTTCCACAAACTGTGAGCTAAATAAACCTTTCCTTCCTTTATTTTGAGTGTCAGGTATTTGTCCCAGCAACCAGTAAAAAGTGACTAAGACACTAGCACTGTGTGGCTTCTGACTCTTCCCCAAAGTCAAAATGGCCATGAAAAATAAATGCTTTTCACTAATTCAGAACATCAGAGCAACCATGATAGCACAACTAAAGGTGCCAAAGAAGACTTGTAGAACTGTTTCTAAGGTGGCAAAAATGACAGGATAAGTATTTGAAGTGAGGGTGAATATTTGAGGAGTACTAATGCAATATGTCTTTTACTGTAATATGTTTTAATTTATACCTGCACCATATTTCTGATCACACCTCCTACATTATCTATAAAACCCTGGCAAAGTATCACATAACTATGCTCACTTAACAAATGAGCCTTTCGAGACTCAAACTAAGTAACTTGAAGGAGGAATAGACCAGTTCAAAATCTTGGCTCTGCTGTGTAAACCTAGGCAGGTTAATTCACTCTCTGAGCTCGAAGATGTAAGAATTAAGTTAGACAGAGGACGTAAAGCACTTGGGACATAGAAGGGAATTAATAGTTCTATTCTTGCCCAAGCCAGGAAGATACAGAGCTTGGAGTCTGTTCAATCAGCCAGGCTGATCCTTTTAAACTAATTAACATGAAATATTAAAGTTCTGCTTGGGATACGGTCTCTGTATACCTACCGAAGATGTCAATAAAGCTCCGTGAGCTGAGACATTTGCCATTCAACTGCTTCTTTGGCGTCCCAGGGCATTTCTTTCGCCAGCCCGCCTCCTGGTGGTGAATGTGAGCATCGCAGGCTCCGCATCCCACCTGCAGTATTTCCCGGCTCCTCCTCGCACGCCATCTGGTGGCCGCTGTCTGCAGGAGGAGCATGCGCTAAAATGCTTTCAAATGCCTTGGTTGCACCTGGCCCCGCGCTACAACTTTCACTGGCTTCTTGACCTTTCGCATAGTGTGAATGTCCCTAAATACTAGTTTTTCTCGTAGGTAAATAGATATATGCTTACCTCAGAGAGTTTTTGTCAGGTATCAGGTAGCTGAGGTAAAACGCCTCGTACAAATGCTCCGTAAAACTCAGCTCCTGTTTTACTCTAATAAAACGAAAACTCAACAGCACAGGTTAAAGTATTCTAAGCTGGCATATCTATTTCACAAGTTGGAGGTCCTGTAAAATGGGCCATATGGCGCGGGGAGAAAGGCAAAGAGAGTTGTTAGGAAGTCAGTGGCTGGGGACAGAGCTGAAGAGTGCAGGTGAGGACAGCTGGCATTCCAGATCTGGAGACCTCGGCCTATGTTGCTGTAATGTACAGGCCTGGGGAGGGTACCAGACACAACAGGCCTGAGTGGGATACGCAGGTAAGTGGGTGGATGGGTGAGTGGGGGTGGAGTTCAGGGGGTGGGGCTAGGGGACGGTGGTAAGTGTTCCAGCAGGGCCTTGAAGAGCTGTCGGATGGGCCAGCCAAGAGGGGCTGCAGGGGACAGTCAGCCCTTCCTGTGCAGGGCACATGCTAAGACAAACAAAATCAAAAACTCCAAGGATTCAGCCCAGAACAACTGAATCAGATTCTCTGGGCTTTGACCCTGAAACTAGAGTTCTTAACATCTGATTTTATCCAGATGTTTATTCATAAAATCAGGGATTTGGAGTCACATTCAGGGCTTATCCTAGGCCCATTTCTTGTGCAACCTAAGCAAGTCTTCATTTCTCATAGTTCCAGTGGCCAACATATAATTAGGTCAGCCATAGCCAACTGCCTAAACTGTTTCTGCAATGAACTGTATTAGAACCCACCCTGTGGGGCCCACTCTTCTGTCTGCCACCTGTGATGACTTCCAGGCTACAGATGCAGGGGTGAGCAGTTGTCACAGTCCTGGAATAGGACAAGAAGCCTAAAATACTTACTACATGGCCCCTCCAGAGAAGGTTTGCTTGATTACAGCCTACTTGAGAGATTAAACACACTTGCTTTTTGGATTAGAATAATGCCCTGCTCAGGGCTAAATACGTTTTTAAAAACTTTCCTTATTTATTCTTTTACCAGTGTTGAACATGTATGATTCAAAGTGAATTACAAGAAGTACACCAAAATTTAATGTGTAGCCAATGGCTTTTTACATTCAAATATGCCTCACTAGTATTCTAACCTCCGCTGTGTTATTTTTGCCTATTGCTCAGTTTCGTGTGCATGGAACAATGTGCACCCGGTGTGCAGGCAGCCTTGTGTGCTTGGCTTCTTTGGCTTGTCCCGAGATCCAGGTTTCTGCACACATTAGTCCATACTTGACTCCTTTTTGCTGCTGGGTGGTGTTCCAGTTCCAGGGCATGAACAGCCACAGTCTAAGCTGTTCTCCTCTGGAGAATATTTGGGTTACTATAAATTTCATGCTAAAATGAAAAGGATTTTGACGAACAATCTTACATATCTTTTACCACTTCTATGCGCTCATTTCTCTTTTTTTAAAAATTTTATTTATTATTTTTATTCTTGTTTCAGAACCTTTGTTTATTCACTCATTTTTATGGCCGGCTCAGCCCGCCCCAAGGGCAGGGCTGGCGCAGAATGTGGTGCCGGGGATCAAACCGCGGTCCCTGTAGCCGCCCAAGCTTCCCCAAGCAGGCGCTCTAGACCACTGAGCCATCCCACCGGGCCCATCATTTCTCTTGAATATATATCTAGAAATGGAATCGCTGCCTCACAGAGTTAGTGTTTATCCTTAGTAAACACTAGCTAATCAGTTTTCCAAAAGCACACACCACCTAATTTACACTCCACCTATAATCTGTATTTATTTATTTATTTATTTATTTATTTATTTATTTATTTTTTTTTTTTGTCTTTTTGAGACAGGGTCTCGCTATGCAGTTGAGGCTGGTCCTGCACTCACTTTTGTAGCCCAGGCTGGTCTCGAACTCACACCAATCCTCCTGCCTCAGCCTCCCGAGTGCTGGGATTACAGGCGTGAGCCACCACGCCCGGCTTATAATCTGTATTTAAATGCATACGAACCTCAGCTACTGGCATGCTGTCTCCTGGCAGTGAGCTCCCCAACAGAGAGGGCAGTGCCAGGACTCATGCAAGGGGACAGTAAGGAGACAGTCTTGGCCCCTGATTGGACTAGAGATCAACCTGGTGTCATCAGTATCATGTGACACCAATACCAAGGACAACGTCTTTCAGAGCCACCAGGCCGGAGAACCCGGGGTCACTCCACTCACACTCACAGAAGACTGATGGACGCCCTCCCCCCAACAGAGATGTATCCCCAGCAGTGGGACCCTGTCTTCAGATCCTTCTTAAGTAACCTGGAGCCAGTATACCAAGAAGGTAAAGTCTTAACCACTCTGCTGCTCAGAATCCACAGACTGGAGCCAGGAAGTCCTCGTAGCTGCAGCCAGTAGCTGGGCTGCCTCGCTAGTGCAGGACCTCTGACTGGGTCAGCCTTCTTGGAGAAGTTACATTATCTTTGTTGCCCACCTTCTCTTTACTCCACACTCTGTTGAGCTGAGTCTGTGCCCCACAAAATGGCCAGTCTTTCCAGACACACCAGAAGGCACTATGTAGATTTTTCTCCCTTTTTTTTTGAGATAGGGTTTCACTATACAGTTCAGGATGGCATTGAGCTCTCTCTCTCTCTCTCTCTCTCTCTCTCTCTCTCTCTCTCTCTCTCTCTTTCTCTGTGTGTGTCTCTCTATTAAGGAAAAGATTCCAAAACTATATGATGGGAGGGTAACAATGGTTAATAAATTGCATATTATTGTCTTTAAGTTAGTTATACAGAGTACAAAATATAAGCATTTAATTGTCTAAACAATACTAGCACAAATCTATCTTTTCAATGAACTAAGAGGAACTAGTAATATAACTATCTTAATTATCTTTTTTTAATTTTTTAAATTTTTTTCTTGTTTCAGAACTGTTGTTTGTTTGTTTGTTTATTTATTTTCATGGCTGGCTCAGCCTGCCCTGAGGGCAGGGCTGGTGCAGCATGTGGTACATGGGATTGAACCACGGTCCCTAAAGCCGCCTAAGCTTTCCCAAGCAGGCACCTTAGACCACTGAACCATCCCGCTGGGCCCCCTTAATTATCTTTTACTTTTTTTTTCCTTTTGCTTTTTCCTTCCTGTTATGGTTTGTGTCTAGGTGCCACCCCCCCACCCAAAGCTTCATGCAGTCATGGGGCAGCTCCTGGAATTTATGATTGATAATTGTGGGTGTGGGTGTGGGTGCTGCACCTCCCCTGGGCAGATAATTTGCATTTCAGTGTAAGGGAGGAAGAGAAGTTAGCTGCTGAGCTGCTGCTACTTCTCCCTGCCCTCTCCCTTTGCTGCCTCCATGAAAGGTTGCCCTCTGCCTTGGAGCCATTTGAATGTGGACGAGCTAAATAAACCTCTCCTTCCTTCATTTTGGGTGTTGGGTATTTGTCCCAGCAATAAGAGAAGAGGAACTAAGGCACTTCCTTTTCTCCATCCCCCCAGCCCAGTTTCTCTTTGCTTTTGAAGTTTCTTCCCATTTTACTATTCTATTTACTATTTACTATTGTACATTTTGGATCTTATTTAACCTTGAACTCACTTGGTGGCCCAGGATGGTCTTAAACTCACAGTGATCCCCCCATCTCAACCTCCCAAGTGCTGGGATTATAGGGGTGTGCAGTGGCACCCAGCCTCCATTACTTTGTGTGTGTGTGTGTGTGTGTGTGTGTGTGTGTGTGTGTGTGTGTCTGTCTGTCTGTCTTTTTGAGACAGGGTCTCACTATGCAGTTCAGGCTGGCCTTGAGCTCACTTTTGTAGCCCAGGCTGGTCTCAAACTCCCACTGGTCCTCCTGCCTCAGCCTCCCAACTGCTGGGATTATAGGCGTGCACCACTACGCCTGGCTCTCTCCACCACATATTGAAGAGTTCTGGGTACATTGCTGTGGTATGTCATGAGAATCTGATTTAATACAAACTGAGTTTCCACCCATGCTTTAATCCATTTGGAAGTAAAAAGATTGCTGCCTTAACTTTCTCATCATGGAGACACATCCCCAATACCCACAATTTAAAGAAGCAGAGGTTTAGCTGGCTTGCAGTTTCAGTCTGTGATCAGCTTGCTCCAAGGCAGAGACTTCGTGAAGAAAGATGTGGCTTCACAACTGGCAGCTATGAGCCAGGAGAGCAAGGGACCAGCCGTGCGCCCCAAGAGCACACCTTCACAACCCACCCAGACATACCGACAAGTGTTGCTCTACCAATACCCAGGAGGATCCTGAAGCCAACCAAGTTGAAACTCCACCCTGATCCCCTAACTGCCACCTTTCCCTGTGCCCAGTGGGGTGAGGAATACACTTATTTCTCACAGCTCTGGAGCTGAGAACCCCGAGGTTCCCACGAGGTCCTGACCTCATGCCTAATGAGGCCAGACTTCATTTGCTCACTTGGTTGGATGAGGAGCCTGTGTCCCCTTCAGGAGGGCTCCTCCTTCCTGAGCTAAGCACCTTCCAAAGCCCCATGCCTTCTTTTACCTCACATCAGGGTTTGATTTCACCCATGAACTGGAGGGAAATACAAACTTTCAGCCCAGGGCAATCTCCTTTCTTATGGATTCTGCTGGCTGGGCTTCAGGATAGCAACCCAACCAAAACAGAAAACAGTCGACTGGGGCTGGGGACATAGCTCAGGGGCACAAGTGCCTGTCTGGTAAGTGCAAGGTCCTGAGTTTGGTAGGAGAATAGATCCTGGGTGGCTGAACCAGGACTGTGATTTGGTGACAGATGATTGTTTAAAGGACAGCTTTCAATTGAGCACAGTCAAGCATTTGTATTAAAATTGAAAAATGAAAAAATGAATTCAAAACCTAAAAAAAATAAAAATAAAAATAAAAAATAAAGGACAGCTTAAGAGTGGCAATGGAGATGGGGCACTTGGAAAGGGGCCAATCTGTGTGTCAAGACAAAAATTAGATCACACGAGGAACATGACCGTCTGTCTTATTGTCAGTCTACTGTAATGGTTGGCTGTGTTTATGCCCAATAAATATGTTGAATGGATGGATAAATTAATGAAAAAGGGATGGGTAGATTAGTTCTAGAGAAATGATTGAGTGAACAATGGTAGCTGAATGGATGAGTGAAAGGAAAGGGGGCGGGTGATCTTTCAGTGGCCTGTTTTCTTTTTTTTTTTTTTTTTTTTTTTGTGGGACTGGGGTTTGAACTCACAACCTTATACTTGCCAGGCAGGCACTTACACCACAGAGCTGTCTCCCCAGCCCCAAATCATGTAATTTTTTTTTTTTTTTTTCAGAACTAGGGATTGAACTCAGGACCTTGCACTTGCCAGACAGGCACTTGTGCCCCTGAGCTATGTCCCCAGCCCCAGTCGCCTGTTTTCTGTTTTGGTTGGGTTGCTATCCTGAAGCCCAGCCAGCAGAATCCATAAGAAAGCACAGAGACCCTCTTTTCACTCTTGAGCTTTAAAGATAATAATGCTGATTGCTCTCTCAACAATTAGGTTTGTGTCAGTATAACAGAAAATTGTAGATGTTGAACGCAAACCTTACAAAAACACATTGAGGGTTTCACAACATATGTGGACAGATAAAACCTTTAATATGCACTTGCATCGCCTTTAAAAGATTAGCATAATGAAGAATACTGCTCCAAAACCCACCACCACCTTAATGGTATTTAAAGCACTTAAGTTAGTAATAATGACTCCAATGTAATTAATTTATGAGAAATACTTTCAGGACCCTCCATCTCTGAAATTTCGAGATGCTTATAAAAAACAATTCTTATCCACCCATTTGCTTTTATTGCCTCTGATTCATTACTTACGCAGATATTTAAAGCCTGTCTGAATTTATGACTCAAGTCCAGAGTTACATCTGGAGTAACTCTGTTTGCTCTGTGTCCATTCTCGTGGCTTTTGATGGTAGAAAAAGAACACAGAGGTCAAACTATCTCACAGAACTAGAGGGGACGCAGAGTTGGGGAAGTATTCCTGTACTTCCTCTAACTGCCTAACAGGATTTCTGGAAGAATTTCTGGAGAGGAATGGATAGGGAGGCACTTTGCCAGGCTCTATGTAGGCATTCCTGTTCTAAGTATTAGAGAGATCATTATTCCAGAAAGGCTCTTAGCCAGGGGCCACTTGCGAACACTAAGAAGGCTCCCGACTCTCTTGCAATAGGACAGATCTTGTCAAACCCTCTCCATGGGCTGTCTACAAGGAAGGCCTCTTGCATTCTTGATGCACTAACTCTCTGAGCTCATCTCTTACAACCCTCTGCCAACTGGGATTCCACTTGTCAAGCTTTCTTCTCAATTTCATCCTTTCTCAGACCTTTAAATTTGCTCTCCCCTCTGCCTGGAGTGCTTTTCCCTCAGATGTTCCCTCAGAACATCCCTAGTTCTCTCAAGTGCCTTCACCTCACAGAGGTGAAATCCTACCAAAATCCTTACCAGTTCTACCAAAATACTATACAGCCCTTCGCTGTCACCTTACCCTCTTTTTTTTTTCTTCATGACAATAATTTGTTAACTGGCCTATTGTCTGTCTCTTCAACTAAAAAGGAATATCCATGAAGGCAAGGATATTGTCAATTTGCTGGCAAGTCCATAGCATATACAGTATCAGCATGTATTTGTATCTGTTACACAGTGCTGTGTAACAAATTATCACAAAAGTAGTGACTTAACACATGTTTCTTATTTCACAGTTTCTGTGGATCAAGAATCCAGGCACAGCTTAACAGCATCTTTAAAACTTATATATTTATTTATTTATTTATTTATTTGGTACAGGTTCTTGCTACACAGCTCAGACTCATAGTGATCCTCCTGTTTCAGCCTCCCCAGCACTGGGATTACAAGCATGTGCTACCACACCCAATTCCAGGGCCAGCACAGCATGCAGTACTAGGGATCAAACCTCTGTCCTTGCATTTTCCAGGAAAGCGCTTAGTCCACTGAGCTATCTCCCTAGCCTTAATTGTATCTTTTGTTTCAGATTTTCTCATATGGCCAGAATAGAGTCTCATCTGAAGATCTGGCTGGAAGAGAATCTACTTCCAAGCTCATGTGGCTACTGGCAGGATTCAGTTCTCGGTGTATTTTTGGATACTACTGTAGCTCTTGCTGCCTGTTGGCTACATCCCACCCTCAGCTGACTGTGGGAGCTTCCCTCTATCAGCTCACAGTAGGGAATCTTACTTCACCAAAATCAGAGAGGGAAAACGTTTGTTAACAAGAAAGAAGTCACGTCTTAGATGACAACCATCACCTTTTCATATTCCCTTGATCAGAAGCGAGTCACAGATCCTGCCCATATTCCAGAGGAGGGGGTTGCACAAGGGTTTGACTAACAAAAGTGAAGGTTATTGGGACCACTTTATCGTCCACCCACCACAGTGCTCAGTAAGCACTTAGCCAAGATTAAAATCAGTGTCAAAAGTGACCCTGGAGTTTGAAATTCAAGAAATTCAAGACTCCTTCAATCCACATCTTGCACAATGCAAGAAACCTGCTTTGTTCTTCCTCAGCTTCCTTCTGATTCTATGAGGCCCGCTGATCTCCATGCCTGCAGGAACTGTCCTACACCTGAGGATTCCACTCCCAGTCACAAGCTAACCCCATTCAATCCAGGCCTATCAGGAATCTACACCCCAAATGTCACCATCCAGAGCTTGTCCCTTATCATTAGGATCTCTGCAGTTGGTGAGCTGCATCCTTATATTCCACGGTGGAAGTGGTGCTCTTATTGAATGGGCATTTTGCATTTATGAGGTCTCATTGCCAGCCAAGTTAATAATGCATCTAACAAGAAAAAGCATTGTGCAGTCTGGTAGGTCTTATTAATATGATTCAATTTTAAAAGGGCTATTACTTCAGAGTCCTGATGTCTGGGACGCTGTGAAAGAATAATCCTTTTTTTTTTTTTTTGAGTCACCATGACAACTGAGAGATACCCCACCCCCAACTTGAATCAATTACAGATTTTCCTGCAGAGGGGATTAGAATGCTTTCCAGTTTGTGGGGATTTTTTTTTCCCCATCCTTTGGCAACAGCCTTAGCTTCTTGTCCAGAGTAAGCAGGAGTCCCAACCCATCAATACTCACTATGAAGCCGTTGCCATTCATTAACAGAAACCCGATCAGAAGACATTTATTGATTTCCAGGCATGTACAAGGCATGCTGAGGCCTTCAGGGACATCACTATCTGAGAAGCTGACAGGAACACCATGGTGACAAGTCACAGCCACGCAAGGCAGCAGGAGCCTGGGACCAACCAGTACAACAAGCCTGCATGAAGGACTATGGTGGAGAATCATGATGTCTCCTGAGCAGGCTCCACTGTTCTGACCCGCAGGGGCTGGGTTGAGATGAAGCATGAGAGAAGGATGAGAGAAACTGTCCTGGGCCTTCATTTTACACAAAGCCATCTGACAAATGGCTGGGCCATTTTGGGCTTATTGCTTAATCTCTTTGGCCATTCCTTTTCTACCCTACCTAAAATGGGCCTAAGGCTTTCCTTGCTGAGCCCTCGGGAGCATGGTGAACATCAAGCCAGGAAACAGTAGGCTGAGTACCTTGGTGTCACGGAAAGATGACCAGTGTGAACCTTGGGTTGGGCCCCACTGCAATGGCTAAGACAGGAGGCCCCAGACATTCCCAGGCTAGAGGAGCATGGCCTACAGAGAGTGAAGGGCTCTGGGGAGGATGCCCCACCCAGAAAGCAGCTCTGCTGTCCATGGTGCCTCTCACATCTGCGGCTGCTCAGCCATTAGGAAAAGTGCACAACCCAGTGTACCTGCATCCCGTGGGCACTCTCCATATGCAGGCCATGTGGCCCCCAGCCAGGCCACCCAGGTCCAGAGCCAAAGGGCGCAGCTGGCGGAAAGGATGAGTAGGATGGAGAATTGTGAGATCTCAAAATGGGCCTGTGTATCAGCCCTTCTCTCGTCCTCATGTCCACTGGACACCTTGCCAATCTTTTGCCACTTTCACTTCCATCCTAGGTGCCTGCTCATTCAGGTGACTAAGTGCCTCCTCTGCCATTACTGAGAAAGAAAGCCACCTGTGCACATCACACCCCCACCCCCACTCCCATCCCCCCACCATCCCCCCCTACCATCCTCTTCATGGAGCCAAGCGCTCATTGTGTGGAGGACAATGGCTCCCCAACCGGGCTCTCCTTCTGAAAATGGGGGCTTCCAATACTTCGTAAGTTAGACGCCTTCTTTGTGTTGTCACTCTTTTAATCAGTCAGTAGAAGTGCTAAAGGAAGTCTCTCAGGCAAAAGAAAAATGATGGCAGATGGAAACAGTGATCTACAAGAAAAATTGCAAAACTTCAGAAACAGTAAATATGTATAAGAAGGTGTGATCACAAAAAACACAGTGAACATTTCAATTTTTAAATTTTATTATAGCAGAAAAAGAAAACATCACCAATAACACATTCATAACAGGTCCATAATTTGTATGCTTCGTGGCCCAGATACCATGATTTAAATGTGTTACTTTCCCAACAGCTTGACCCACCACAGGTACATGCATGATTGTCCCATCACGTGGCATGGGACTGTCTCAGAAAGTAGTTTTGAATTTATTGACATTGTTGTGGCTGCCTCAGTGTCCTGACTCAATTAAAAATGTTTGCCTTTCATGGTCATTTTTGACTTTGAGAAAGAGCCAGAAAACTCCAGCATCAGCTCCAGTGAGTAAGAGGCTCAGTGCCTGCTTTCTGTTGGTTAGGATTCAGCGGTGGCCTTCATCACATTTGTGGTTATGCCTCAGAAAGACACTCGAGAAGGATTTCCAGAAGCCCTTTAGAATGGGGCAAGGATGAGGGGATAAGTGTGTTTGGAGCAAGGGACGGCTTGCTTCTTAATTTTGAGGAAATTAATGGCAATGTGTCTTTTGCTATAAGTTTTTTTCATTTTTTTTTTTTTTTATTTTTTTGTGGGACTGGGGTTTGAACTCACAACCTTGCACTTGCCAGGCAGGCACTTGTGCCACAGAGCTATCTCCCCAGCAAGTTTTTTTTTTTTTTTTAATTAAACACACACTGTATATTTTGATTAGCCTTTATAAGTGTCTTAGTCTTTGTGAGTTGCTACAACAAAAATAATCTAAGCTGGCTGACTTACACACAGAAATGTATTTCTCACAGTGCTGAGCACTGGGAACTCTAAGGCACCAGCAGATTCAGTGTCAGCGAAGACACACCTTCCACCTTCTCACTGTGTCCTCTCATGGCAGAAGGGGCAAGAGAACTCTGTGGCATCTCTTTCATCAGGGTGATACACTCATTTAAGAGAACTCTGCCTTCCTGCCCTAATACCTCCCAAGGATCGTATCCCTAAAAACCATCACATTTGAGGATTCAGTTCCAACATAAGAATTAGGGGACAGATGAACATTCAGTCTATGGGAAGATGTATAAATGATTTTGTCTTGTTTTAAAAAATAGCTTAAAAAGCCGGGCATGGTGGTGCACACCTGTAATCCCAGCACTTGGGAGGCTGAGGCAGGAGGATCAGTATGAGTTCGAGACCAGCCTGGGCTACAGAAGTGAGCTCAAGGCCAGCCTCAACTGCATAGTGAGACCTTGTCTCAATAAATAAATAAATAAACAAATAAAGCTTAAAAAGATGATGGATTGTTTAAAGCAAAGGTAATAACAATGTGTTAAAGGACTAGAATGCACACGGACATAAAAGGCATGAAAGCAACAGTACAAAGGGGAAGAGAGTGAAAAGAAAGCACACTTCTATACTGTGTTACAGGAGAGCAGTGGGCAGTAAAACTAGTAAAATTGTGACTGGTTAAAATACACCATAACCTTAATACAACCAGGAGCTATACAAAGAGATACAGCAAATGAGCAAACAAAGAAGGCAAAGGTGAACATACTCAATTTATAAGATAGAAGGCAAAAGCCCAAGTGAACAAATAGAAAAATAAGAAAGTGATTGTATTACTAATTTCATTAGATGCAAATCACTTCAATATAAATAAAAGGCAAGGTTTGTTGGGTCAAATTTTTAAAAAATTATATACAACTATATCATACTTAGCAAAATACTCTAAATATAAATTTATAAATAGATTGAAGGAAAAGGTATTTGTCAACACTGATCAAAATAAAGCTGAAGAAGCTATGCTCACATTAGATGAAGTCATTTTCAGGCCAGAGAATGCTAAGAGATAAGGAAGGCAATTCATAAAGATAAGAAGCATTTCCTCATCCTAAATATTCATGCACCTAATAGAACTTAACACATAAGGCAGAAACTTAAAGTAGGCAAGCCCACAATTATAATAGAAAACACAACCTTTCACTCAATAATTGATGGAATAAACTGAAATAAAATCAGTGTGAATCTGGAAAAGTTGAAAAACACTGACAACCTATTGATTTAATTCACACTTATGTAGCACTTTACCCAAGAACAGCAGAAGATACATCCTTTCTTAGGGCACATAGAACGTTTGCCAAGCTGGGCTACACAATGGGCCAAAGAGCAAGCATCCCTAGAAATCAAATTACACAAAGTGTATTCTCTGACTACACTGGAATTAAATGGGTAGAAATGGGTAACAGAGAGATAGCTGGAAAATTTCTTCATATTTGGAAACTAAGCAAATATGTAATAGACACATAATTAAGCAGCTAGTGGCTCAAAAGAGAAATTAGAGTTTTTAAACTGAATTTAAATGAAAATATTAGGATTTGTGGGACACAGTTAAAGCAGTGATTAGAATGAAGTCAATATTGTTTAAAGGGTCTATGGGGTTCTACGCAATGTTGAGGAAATTTCTGGAGAGATATTTTGTAGAAATTCTCCAAGCTAATTTTAAAATTCATATTGAAAAGCAAAAGAACTCAAATAATTAATTCTGAAAAAAATATTAAAATTAAGGGGCTGGGGATATACCTCAGGGACATAAGCACCTGCCTGGCAAGCCCAAGGTCTTGAGTTCAATCCCCAGTACCACACAGAAAAGAATTTTTTAAAAAAAAGTGGCTGGAAAAAATATAAAAATTAGAGAACTTGTGCTACCTGATATCTATACTTTAAAGCTACAGTAATCCAGAGAATGTAACATTGCCATAAAAAGAAAACGTATCTATAAAACACAATAAAAGTCAGAAATAATCTCACCGACATAAATGTATTAATTTTCTGCAGAGGTTTCCAGACAAATCAATGCCAAAACAATTGGCAATCAAATACAGGGGCTGGGGAGATAGCTCAGTAGAATAAGCACTTTCCTGACAAGTTCAAGGGCCTGAGTTCAATCCCCTGCTCAGAAAGAAAGAAAGAAACAAAGAGAGAGAGAGAGAAAGAAAAAAAGAAAGAAAGAAAGAAATTAAATACAAAGACCTGAGAGACCTGAGTCTCCACCTTTACCTCATAACCTGCACACAAGACAGCTTGAAGTGGATCATAGAACTAAGTGTGAGAACCAAAACAACAGCTTCTGGGAAAAGAAGGAAATTATAGTGGTGCTGAATTTGACAAAGCTTTCTTTTAAAATAACACAAAATATGAGAATTATAAATTTTTTTAAAAAATAAAGAATTATGAATTTTTAAAAATCAATAAATGAAGTTTCACAAACATTTTAAAACTGTCACTCTGTAAGACATACTATATTACTATGGATATGAAAGTGACAAGTGATGTATATCTGACAAAGACCTGAGCCTAAAATATATAGAGAATACTTGCCACCCAATTATACAACAAATTCCCCAAGTAAACAGTCAAAAGATTTGACAGACACTTCACCAGGAAATTAGACAGATGGCCAATAAGCACATGAAAAGACAACGGCTTTAAACCCTAGCGAATTGCAAATAAAAGCAACAATGAGATGTTGCTATATACCTACCAGAAGGGCTCAAATTAAAAATACTAACCATACCAAATGTTAGTAAGGATACAGAGCAACAGGATTTCCCATACATTGGTGATGAGATTACAAAATGGGATAAACAGTCTGGAAAACAGCTTGTCGGTTTCTTAAAAAGTTAAACATATGCCTGCCGTTCCTAGACCCATGAAAGCAAAGAGGCCATGTGTCCATGTGTCCACTCTTGGTACACAAATGTTTATCACAGCTTTGTTTGTGACAATCCAAACCAGAAACAGCCAAATGTCTCTCACTCGGTGAATGAAAAAAACAAACTGAGGGTAATCTCACAGTGAAATAATCTTCAGCAATTAAGATGAAAAAATTATTGATACAGATATCAGCATGGATGAAAAAAAAAAAGGCCAAGGCAACTGATTCCAGAATACAGTATCTGAAAAATTCTGAAAAGCTGGTTATGAGATAAATTTGTTTAGTTTCTCTTTAGAGATGCCGAGGTATCTATATGTATTTCACATATGTATTTTCATGTATATGAAAATATTGTTGTTCAGTGAAGAAAGGCCCTGGAAGTTGCAGAGGCCCTGTGCTCCACGCACGGCTGTCCCACTGTCTCACTTTGGCATTGATGTGGGGCAAGCTGACTGCCCTTGGCCTTGCCTGGGCATAGATTTTTACACGAATTGGCAATGACACTCAGCACTCTGAAGTTGTTTTCTGGCTTCCATTTGTTATGGTTTATGTCTAGTTGTCCCCACAAAGCATCATGCAGTCATGGGGCAGGGACTTCTATAGATTGAAACTTGACTCATGATCCCTGGCATTATGTATTTTAGTACTGATGGGATTATAGGTCTGAGTACTGCTGGGATTATGGGTGTAGCCTAAGGCAAATAGGCTGAGGCGGAGAACTTGATGTAACATGAAAGACAGACAGAGAGACAGACTCTTGTGCTGTTGCTGTCTGCTTCCCTGGTTGGTCAGTTGCCTCTGTCCCCATATTGTTGCTGTTCCACTGTCATGAACTGCTGCCCTCTGCCTTGTGCCTCTCTGCCTTGGATCCAGCCAAGTATGGACTGAAACCTCCGGTAACTGTGAGCTAAATAAACCTTTCCTTCCTTCATTTTGGGTGTCGGGCATTTGTCTCAGCAACGATAGAAGAGTAACTAAGACACCATTCTTTCTGTCCGTGGTCCTCACTGGAAGCAGGGACTACTACCTGGGCCCTTTCTTTCCCATGAACACCAAATCTAGTTGTCGTTCTACAGGCTGTGAAGTTGTAGGAAGCTCTGCAGGTTCCAATCTCCTCTTATCCTCTTCCTGGTTGGCTTCTTGTAATAAAATGGAAGAGATGAGTTTTTGGCCACACCCCCTCATCTGCTCATCCAATTTCTATAAAGTGCCTAGTGTGTGCTAGGCATCATTTTAGATGAAACGGCCACAGCCCGCATTCTTTTCTGCTTATTGAACATTATTTGCGTGAATTCATCTAGCGCTTGCTTCTTCTTTTCTTCTTCTTTTTTTTTTTTTTTTCTTTTAGAAACATCTTTCAGCTGGGCTCACTGTTTAGAGGACAAAAATAGTTATCTGAATCTATGATTCATCAGATTACTGCCAGGTTTTTTGTGATATTTTGGCTCAAGGTCAGATTTAGGGCCATCTCTTATTCTTATTTAATGTGGTCATTTTATGTTCTCTTCTTCCATATTTGCCTTTCTAATTAAATTTCATCCAGATAGATGAGAAAAATGAGTTCGCCCTCCCTCGTTGCTCTCAGGAGGGGGAGAGACTTTATAGAAAAAGCCTGCTGGGTGGGGAGAGGAGGTAGTAAGTTAAATGAATCATGCATGCATAAATAACAGAAAACAGACCACCCTGAAACTGGGAGGCTTGCACTGTGGTTTTTAAAAAGTGTACATGTGTTAGAAAGAGTGAAGCATTTCTGCAAAGACCTAAGAAATGACCTTTTGCCTCTAAAAGGTATTTTTTTTCCTGAGGCTGAGCAATTGCCATGTATGAGTCAGAAGTTCAGCTAGGACAATCTTCCCTCTTTGTATCTTACAATGGTAATTTCTACTATACGAATTGACACACATCTACCATGCAATTTGACTTTTATTTTGTACTTTTCAAGTTTCTGTGATAAACAGGCATAGTTTTATAATCAGAGAGACAAAATCAACTATAGGTGGAATTTTAAAATAATATGTATAATCTGGGTATGGGATGTGCACAACAGAACTATTTTGTGCTGGTGTGTAAGTTTTGTTGGAAAGCAGGATTGTAGGTGGCACAGGCCACTGGAACTTAGAATCAGTTTGAATAGATCACTCTATCTGCTCTTGGTAGAGAGGACTCCCTCGTATTTTTTATCTGTTAGGCTAGTTTTTAGCCTAGACTATATTTGTCTCCTTCCTGACAAACTCCCTTAACTATGGAGGCAGAAACATTTTTTCTACACATCTGCAGGGAGGACAAACTCAGCTATGCAAATATTTGCACAGTTCTTGTTCATTAGGCCACAACTGATTAAATAGGGGCACCTGCTCCTAGCTCCTCACAGTCTACAGGAGGATCTAGAATATTCATGACTTGGGGTAAGCCTCAGTTTTATAAGACCTTTAGCCTTTAGGTTGTCAACAAAGGGATCAAAAATGTACACTGAAGAAAAGACAGCCTCCTTGACAAATGGTGCTGGGAACACTGGTTATTCACATGCAGGAGAATGAATATAGATCCATATCTCTCACTCTGTACTCAAATCAAATCAAAATAGGTTAAAGATCTATATATAAAAACAAAAACACTAAGGTTTCTGGGAAATAAAATAGGGAGAACTCTTGAAGACAGACATAAGCAAGACTTTCTGAATAGGACCTCAAAGGCATAAAAAAATAATAGCAAAAATCAAGTAACAAAAGAAGACCTGCCCAATTAAAACCCTTCTGCACAGCAGAGGAAATAACAAAACAGTGAAGAAACAACATACGGAATGGAAAAAAGATAATATTGCCAGCTAGTCCTCAGACAGAGCCCTAATACCTAGCTAGAAAAAAAAAAAAAAAAACTTGAAAAGCAATTAGACTTCCCCCAAAAGAAAAAACAAATTTGATAGAAGATCAGTTGAAATTAATAGACACACACACACACACACACTCACAAAAGAAATTAATAGACATAAACAGGCATGGTGGTGCATACCTGTAATCTTAGCATTCAGGGGCCTGAGGCAGGAGGACTACAGCTGAGTTCAAGTCAACCTGAGCTACACAGTGAGCTTAAGGCCAGCGTGAACTATAGCCAAAGATGCTGCAAAACAAACAAACAAACAAAACGTAAAAAAAGAATCAACATTTCTCAAAAGAAGAAGTATAAATATTCAATGGGTACCTGAAAACATGTTTGGCATCTTTGGCTATTAGAGGGATACAAATCAAAACAACGCTGAGATTTCAAATTTTATCCCCAAAGGAATGACTATTATCAAGAACTAAAAAAAAGTACTGGAGAGATTCAGGGAAAAAGATACACTTCTATGTTATTGATGGCAATGTAAACTAGTACAACCATAGTAAACTAGTACTCCCCATGGAGACTCCTTAAAAATTAAAAATAGGGATCCCAGCTGACTTGGCTATAACTCTTCTGAGTATCTTCCCAAGAGTTAAAGACACCATACTGCCAGGATACATGCACACCCATGTTTATAGCAGCACAATAGCTATAAACAATAGTTAAATCTTGGAAAGAACCTTTATGCTCATCATCAGATACACAGATTTTAAAAATACGGTGTATATACACAATGGAGTCCTGCCCAGTCACAAAGCAAGTTAAATCAGAATCATTTATAAGAAAAAATATTTTTAATGTACTTTGAGACCATGATACTAAGCAAAATAAACATAAGGGGATAGTTTCTTTCATACAAGAAAACCAAACCATAAATAATTTAAAGAGCAAAATAAAAGATTAGTGATAGGAAACAGGGACAGATGATGTGGCGATGGGAAAGAGAAATAAAAAAATACCAAGAGGCAATGTGTGCATGTACCAGTTCCCATGATGAATGTACTCAGTATTATGTCCTATAAACTTATACTAATAAAAAAATTAGGAAAACAAACAGAAAAGATGAGCGGGTTCCACTTTCAATGAATTCAGAAGGTTTCTCTAGAGGCCAAGTTGTAAGCATGGACAAAACAGCAGGCTGAAAACAGGAAGGTGAGGAAGGCTGTGAGCCAAGGGTACCCCACAGCTTCATTTCTACTGTGTTCACAGTCATAGACCCAATACACAGTGATGAACACTGTCCTATCTTGCAGGAACTCATGTGCCTGGCACCATACTATGAGTTAATACTAGCCAGAACTGTTGGTTGCAAGGGACAGAAAAATCTACTTTTCATTTGCTAGAAAGAAATAGGGGATTGATTGGAACACAAACTTACAATACCAGGGGGGTTTATGTTTTGTTTTGTTATCTTTTTCAGACAGGGTCTTGCCACACAGTTCAGGAAGTCCTTGAGCTTGCTTTGTAGCACAGCTGATCTTACAACAAACCTCCTGCCTCAGCCTCCTGTGCTGGGATTACAGAAATGCACCACCACATCCAACGCCAGTGTTGTATTAGTTTCCAGCATAACAAAGTTACTGTTATGGGCATCTAGGTTATATAAAATATTATAGGCATGCAGATAGGGGTAGACCCTCGAGGGAATCAATGCTAGAGACAAGATAACTTGCAGCTGTGGAAATGACAGGCGCCTCCACTGTGGGCCAGACCTCCACACAAAAGAAGAAACTAATGTACCCACATACTTCATAAGGATAAACCTCAGGGACTGATAGTCTATATAGGTATTCATCAACCTTGAGAAAGCCAGTTTTGTCCCACATCATCCCCACCTTATAATTTCCCATTTTTCCTCATCTTGGATCTGCTTCAGGGATTTGCCCTACAAAAATCCTTAGGGTAGTAAGATCCTTGGCAACTCATTCAGGACCGCTTGCATCTCTATCTCTGACAAGCTTTCTTCCTCCCCCCCAATAAATATACTCTTCTCCATTGCTCCTACCATTCACTCTTAGATTTTAGAGAACCTAAACTTGTATCAGACATCTAGCCGGTTGAGAGTTTCTTTCCTTTATCGCACTACTCTCAACTCTGCTTTTATGGTCAGCTTCACTTGAGCACAGCCTTCCCAAGTGCCAGCCAGGTGGCCTCATGTTTGGTTTGCACCTAATTGCCCCCTCCTTATACACTTAACAGTGAGACATTTGGGACCTGATTGATCCTGGAAGATAACCTTAAGACTAATTTGTTGTTAGGGGTGGTGTCTGGTCAGAAGAAGCAGGTTGCTAGGCTATAGCCTAGAAGTATTTATCTCCCTCCCTTGATCTCCCTTTGATCTTTCTGCTCCCTGAGTGACAGCAGGTGCATAGGTGTTCCTCTGCCATGATCCTCTGCTGTACTGTCCTGACTTTCTGAAGCCAAAAGACTATGGACTGAAACATCTATAGATTGTGAGCCAAAATAAACTTTTCCTTCTTCAAGTTGTGTATGTTAGGTATTATGTCTCAGTGACAAGAAAGTGATTAAGCGAGATTGTAGTATAAGAGAAGTGGGGTCATTGCTGTGATGCTACTTAGCCATGTGGTTCAGAAACCTTTGGAAGTCGTTCACAGGAGGAGTTTGGAAAGGTTCTGAGATGCCAGCTAAAGAACACACAGGAGCTGTAACCAAGCTTGATGGGATATTCTTGTCAGAGGTCAGAAGATAGGAATGCTGATAAAAACTAGGTGTGTATTATACCTGTAATCCCAGCACTTGGGAAGCTGATGTAGGATTGCTGTGGGTTCAAATCAGTCTGAACTACATGAGGCCATGTCTCAATATATATTGCTGATAAAAAGGCAAACAAAAAAGTTCAGCTGAGGATATAGCTCAGCAACACAATGTCTGCTTGGCAAGCATAAGGTCCTGGTTCAGTTGCCAGAACAACAACAACAACAACAAAAGATGAGTCTCAGTTGAGAACAAAGTCTCCACTGGTAGTTAGACTTCAGATTTGTGCATTATGCTCTAGCAGAAAATTTGTGAGGGCCAGTGAGATAGCTCAGAGGACTAAGCATCTCCTTACTCAAGCACAGGGTCTGTGGTTCAATCCCTGGCATCACATGCCCTGCTGGTCCCACTCCCAGGCACACCAAGCAGGCAACTAAGTCTGGGTGTAGTGGCTCTCATCAGTAATGGGGGGGGGGGCTGAAAGCAGGAGGATCACTATGAGTTCAAGCTATGTAGAGTGAGATGCCGCATAAAATAAAAATAAAAAAAGAAAATTTAGCTGCATTTTGCTTATATCCTAAGACTGTATTGGAAACTGAGGTTGAAGACAATAGACTAATCTGGCAGAGGAAATTTTAAGGCAGCCTAACATTCAGGGTGTATCACAGGTGTTGCGTTGTGTTTTTAGCCAAGTTTTTACTGAAAACTGGGGTATAGGGGATGTGAGGGAGCTCATTGGTAAAATTTTCAGTTTCACCAGAAAAAAAAAAAAAAAAAAATCCTGTAAGATGAAGCAGAAAAGAGCTTGACTGCTAAAAAAGAAAGAAAGAAAGAAAGAAAGAAAGAAAGAAAGAAAGAAAAAACTAGCATGTAAAAGTATTTTCCAACTGGACAATAAACAAAAAGATGACTGAAAGCATCACAGGAACCAACAGGACTCCATGCCTCACAGGCTCAGTCATAAAAGTGAGAGACTGTGCTTTGGGAAGAAGGTCCCAGCATATCCTGCTCAGGAACTAAAGCCCAGAGAACTGATTTGCTAGGGTCAGGTTCAGAAATCAGCTGTCCAGGCACTCAGAACTCATCTGCAGCCATGACTAAGGGGGGGGGGGGCTAACTACTGCTCATGCTGGTGGCAGACCTTGATGACATTTACTGGTTTTACAGGCAGGAAGATAGAAAAAGCTGTGGGAAGCTTCTACTCAGATTTCAGAAGAAGGCCTGGGTGAGAAAGGCAGGGCGTGAGGCTGTGTGAGGGATGCTGAAAGTGCAGTGAAGACCCCAGGAATTTGGAGAAGCCAGGAGTAAGGAACATCTCAGGAAAGCCACAAAGCGTGAGCAAAACCTGCCCAAGAGAGAAGTTCTGATGGCTATTAGCACCAGCAATACTATAGGGGTGGAGCTGCCTACATTCTTTGGAGTTGTATCTCACCACAACTTGTCCTGGATTCTGGACACTGAGAAATGGGAGTTAATGTTTGTTCACCTAGATTTCTATCTTGCTTTGATTCTGCTGCTTTCTGTTGCCCCATTCCTCCCTTTAGGAATGGCAGTGTTTACCCTGCACCATTGTATGTAAGCAGTGTTTAACTTCTTCTTTATTTTTATGGGGCTCACAGCTAAGAGCACCTTAGATCTCAGAAAAGATTTTGAACTTGAACTTTTCAGCAAAACCAGAACTGTAAGGGCTTTAGCCATTCTTAGAGATGGACAAAGGCATTTTGTGTAAAGAGATGCATATGAGTTTTTGAAGGCCAAGGATGGACTATTACAGTTCATATCTAGATATTCCCCCAAAGCCTCATGTGTTCAGAGGTAGCTTTCAGAAGGTGATTGGAATTATGGGCCTTATAGCTGACTTCCTGGATGCCAAGGGGTGAACCGTTTCTACTTTGCAATGCCCTTCTGCCAGGCTGTCCTGCCTTGGAGCAAGAGGAGTATGGATCTGCTGGGCTCTCATATAAGCCTAAAAGGGCAACACACATGGGAACCCAATGTGTTTAGTTGGGAACCAAAATCCCTGAGACTGAGTCCAGGTTTGAAGCAGACATGCCCCAAACTTTTCATTTCCATAAGCCAACTGACTTTATTTGTTTAAACTAGTGTGAATAGGGTTGTCAGGCACCTACAGCAGAAAGCACCCCAATGATCTAAGTGGGCAAGAGGGAGGTGGAGAGCAAAAGGTAAAGCCTAGAATTACAGCTCTTTCTTATTTAATGACCTACCTGGTTAATGACGAATGGAACTTAGCAGATGCTCAACTTTACAACCCAAAATTCTTGAAAACTATGCTCAGAACCCATACTAGTAGTTCTTCTATTTCTACTGTATCATCTTCCTTATGTGAGCCTTCTATATCTCCTGATCATAGGTTCAAGGATGACGCTGACAAGGACTTTGAAGGACTTGATGACTACCATACTGGCTCAAATGTCTTTTTTTTTTTTTTTAATAGCCCTGCACATATTATTTATAGGGCCTCAATGTCCTTTTGTACATTATACCTTGTTTATACAGTATTATAATTTTTACTCATTATGCTATACAGCACAACACTGTAGTTTTATGTTCTGTTATACTTTACTGCATGTAAGAGTTATGCAAATAAAAGCAAAGTCATCAAGTTGCAGCTTCCCTCAACTATTTCTTTATTCTGAATATGGTCACATACACACTGTAACAATTCCTCGTTTACCAATGAAGATAGTTAATGACCTAGTCGCACACATGGAAACCTACTTGTTCAATGAGAAATGTCCGTAGTTTGGGGAAAATTAGGAAGGAAAGGAAGGAAAAGGGTGAGGTGGGATGTGGCGGCTAGAGCAGCACTTGGAGAGCCACATAGGGGTTAGGGTGATGCTTAAGGGACCAGCAGGATTTGTGCTCATGCAGAAGGATTGTCCAGATTCAGGGCAATAGAAGCATTGTATCTGGGAAATACTAGGTCAGAGGCGAGTTAACAGGGCTCATTGGCCACCAAGGGTTCAGATGTGGAAGGCCACCTAGGTGGCTGGGGAGAATGGCTAGACCACCGAGCAAAATGAAGATGGGAGCTGGGAGGAGGTAAATACAGAGGGAATTTAGAAGCTTGAGAAGTTCTACCAGGAAAACTGGGAGGTGATGGAAATAATGAGTAAACTGTGTAGTTCAAGTATGTGAATCTGGGCGCCATTAATAACGGACTGAAAGAAGGCAAATGATGGGTTTCTCCCAAAACTGTGTTTCCCAACAAACAAGTATCACACGTTTTCTCTCTTGTGTAGAAGCTAGTGCGGATAAGACAACATAAAAATAGAGGTACAATGATTAGTAGAGAAGGGGAAAGGAATCAGGAAAAGAGACTGAGGGGGTAAGGGGGGACATGGAAAGGATCAAAGTATGTTACACACATGCAGGAAATGTCACAAGAACCCCATTTTCTAAATAATTAATATTCACGAATAAAAAGATAAAGCGTACAAAACAGTATCTCCGTGGCCCAGGGCCAGTCGTGATAGGTACATAGGAGTCACTGTAGATACTGAGCTGATAGCACAGGCCTTCTGATTATCTCTCACAGAACGCCTACTAGAATCCCCACCAGTGGAAGGCCAACATTTTTCAAGAAGTTATCCACAAATATGGAATCATATAAAATCGCGCACCAATAGAGCGTCTAAAGGGGGTGGGGTGGGAGTGGGGGTAACAGGGACGGGTACAGAAATCAGCCAGTGCTTCTACATCTTTAGTAGCTGGTTCTGCAGGGCCGGAAGGGAGGACAGTGAGGGGACTGCACGGGCCGCGACTTCGCCCGGTGCTGGAGCAGCAGCAAGGTCTGGAGTCACACAGGCCGGATGTGGTGCACACCGGAAGAGAAGCGTGGGGTGGCCTCAGGCGGGGTGGCGCGGTGGCGAGGTTCAGGATAGTTTGGGTCCCCATGACACCCGGCGGACGCTAAACGCAAGCGTGGCGCCTCACCAGACACGCAGCTCGAAAGCACCCACAGCAGACCGGGGCCGGGCCGGGTCTGTGTGCCCGGGCCTCGACGCGTGGCCACGCACTCCCTGATCCCAAGCCAGGCTTTGGGAGACACGCGCAGGGCCCTGCGAGTCGGCGGCGCGGGCCCAGGGCGCTGCGAGCGCGTGCTTCCGCCCGCCGGGAGCTCCGACACCCGCCCGCGTCCCGGCGGCGCCCGGCCTCGCCGGGATCCTCGGCTTCCACCCGCGGCGCGCGCCCTGCCCTCGGCCCGCACCGCTCCGCTGCCCGGGGGCGGAGCTCTAGGGCGACCAGCGCGCCCCGCACTGGCCGGGGTCGGCAGGGGGCGCTGCGGCTCCCCGCGCGGCCCGGCGGCCGGTGCGCGCCGCCCTCGCCTCTCCTCCCGCCGGGACGAGCTGCCAGCGGGGCGCGTGGCGGCGGAGCCCGGGCCGGGGCCGGGAGCGGTGAGTGCGGCGCTCGCCGAGCGCGCGAAGGCTGGAGGCGGGCGGCCGTCCAGGGTCCCGTGTTGGGCGACGGCCGCGTCCCAGCTGCGCGGGTGGGAGAGCGGCAGGGAGGCTTCCGAGCTCCGGCTCCGAGCCGGGCCACTAAGCTCCCGCCCTGTCCCTGCGCTCACCCAGGCCACGCTCGCGCCCCACAGGCTACTCCCCCGCGCTCCTTCTCTGAGCCGGCGCCGTCCGACCCGCCGGCGAATCCCCCGCGCCGTCCCCACGCCTCGACCCGCCTCATCCCTCGGGAGCCTCGTCTTCTCCAACCCCAGCGCCGCGCCGGCCCGGCCGGCCTCCTCCCGGTGCCACCACCCACCCCAGCTCGGTCCCATTCAGCCCCCGCGCTCTGTCGCCCGATTCCACCTGGAATCCGAGCTCCCGGGAATCCCTTCCTGGGGAGCCCCGAACCGCTCGCTTCCAGGTAAGAAAGCGGCTGCAACTTCCCCGCGGCCTTTCGGTGGGGTGGGGCCGGCGCCCCACGCAGCTACCTGCTGCTCCGCGCAGGTCAGCCTTCCCGAGGGCTCAGCGTGGGGCCTCGGGCTTGTCCCCCGCCCTGTTTCTTTTGCTGGCACAGTTGTTTGTGTCGCGATATTTAAAAGAAGCCGTCTGTCCAACGCGGGGTGGAGGGGGCTGAATTGGCCTAGAGCAGGATGCCTTTCTTGGCGGCTGCATCTCTCTTCAGGTTGTACCTGTATGCATGGTAAAGGATCAGCGGTGCGGGAGGACATGAAGCCTCATTTGTCTGCTTTTGTCTTTGGGCTCCGAAGGGACATCATGGGAAACGAGACTGTCCTCATCAGCGTACCCAGTGTCTGTGAAAGGGCAAGGATGCTTTCTAAGCATTCAATAAGTAAAAGAGCAACAAGGACATGAGGTGTGAATGCTCAGTGTGTGATGGGTGGCTCAAGGAGACTCTGGAGAGTTCCACAGCTTGGGACTTGGGACATCTGTTGCTCTTTGCAGCAGGTGTGAGATGTACCCCCTGTTGGAGCAGGCAGTATCAGGCCCAGCTCACCCTTTCAAACAGAAGTGACTGTAGTAGGGATTTGGCATCAGCTCCTCCTCCCCAAAGGTATTGGTGCCTGACGGGCATCTGTGGGAAGAGGGTTTAAAGCAGATGGCTTGGAGAGGTTCCTGGTCTCTGGAAAGCTGCTGGAATGCCTGGCAACAGCCTGGAAGCCGGTGTGCGCATCCACTCCACCCCTTCTCGAAGCTTTCCTTAAATCTTGGATTGAATTCATTGTCTACTTGAGAAAGGGCTGTAAGGGGTACTTCTCTTTCAGGTTTGGCACCTGACCAGCGCACTGTCATGGGTGCCCTGAGAGGCTATAGCTGGGTACCTGGGACTGAATGAACTACCTGGCCTCTAGGGCACAGCACTCTGAGCATTCATAGAACTGCCCTAACTGTGACACTTTTATCTGTTGATCTGCTGCACTCCTAATTAGCTCAAAATTCCCTTACCATTGACTAGGTAAGTAGCTGCAGATAAGCACACACTGGGGCCCCTCTGAGTGTCTACATGTTCCCATGGGCATCACCTTGCTCCACACTTTGTTGCACTGTTGACTGCCAGATCCCCATTGGCCAGGAGCAGCCGCAGGGATGCAGTGGAGCCATCTCCCCAGGGCCCTTCCAGGCACTTCCTGCCTAATGTTTTACCCAGTGGTTTTGGAATAAGAAAATGGATTTTCCCTCTTGAATCAGTCAGAGTCTACAACCCATTTTTTTCTGTGCTGTACATTTTTTAAAGCGTTACCCTTAAATCAATAGATTTAAATGTATAAAATCTCACTAGAGGCAAACACGTGGGTAAGGGGTCAGTATATAACTCAGGCTGTAGTAGTCAGATCTATAACTTCACCAAGGACTCCAGAACTTTCTAGGGCTTAACCTGTAGGGCCCTGAGCTGCAGCCTGAGCCTTCTTCTGTACCTTATCCCTGCCCACTGACGGGAAGATGCTTACAGGGGATGGAGGGGATGAGCTCAGTTGCAGAGCCCCACTGGTATCTTCAAGTTGCACTGTGTCACTCAAGAGGGTCTTGCCTCCCCTAAGTTTCCTGTGAAAAGCAGAGGGGACACCTTCTCACACATGGCTGGCAGTGTGGCTCATAGTTCCAGTTGGGGGGTTAGGGGAGGCTGTTATTTGGGACTTGCCTTCATCTATCAGAGGTGACCGTGCTGTAATGGCAGATGGGACAAAGTCTTCTGTCTATGTGAAAGGCCATCCTGAGGGAACATAGCTGAAAGCTGGAGCTAGAGGTTTCCTTGTGGGGTTTCCGTGTGCTTTTATAGGAATGTGGGCAAGGCTAGAATCCAGAATGGACATGGGAACCTGTGATGCCCCTGGCTGTCTCAGGCTTATCTTTATTACTCACACTCTATCTTCAGGTCTGGCTGTAACCCAGAAATCCTGCAGCGGACAAATGTATTTTCTAGAAGTTTAATTAATGCCTACAGTTTGTGATTGAGAGAGAAAAGGGGAACGATACTACTATCTAGAGGGGGTAGGGAAAAGAATGGGGAAGTATGTGCAGTCTTAGGAAGGGAGGTTTCCGGCCCAGAACCTGTGCAAGAACAAGGCTCTTGGCTGGTAGCTAAGGCAGTATGCCCATGTTCTGGTGTGTGTAAGGCCATTACCATTAGGAATGAAGTCTTTGAGATAAGCAAAACAGCCCCACATTAGCCTAAAATAAAGTTTTCTAAGGCCACCATTATGATATTTAGAAGTCCAGAAAAGCCACTCTAGAGTTGAGCTTAGGGCTGGCCAAATAGCCTAGCAGATTAAAGCACCTGCAAGCAGGTGTGGGGCTGAGGGTTCAAACCCCTGCCCCTGGGGCACACTGGCATGGCAACTGAGACTGGACATGGTGGCACATGCCTGTAATCCTAGCTCTTGAGAGGCTATAAACAAGTGGGTCACTATAAGTCGAATCTAGTAGTGAGTCCCTGAACACCCTGAAGACCCTTCCCTAAAATACAAAAAAAAAAAAAAAGAGTTGGGCTTAGCAGAGTTGGAGGGCACTGATCTGTTTCCCTCTGCAAATAGTGAATTGAGCCAGGCTGGTCTGGGGTGTGAGCTGGAGGAGCAGTTCAGAAGGTCTGTGCACCTGCATGTAGTAGATGGAGAAGAGGGAACAGCCTCCTAAAAGGTAGTGGGCCACTCCTTGGGCCTGCTAGGAAGCCTCACAGGTAGAGTACAGCCCAGTGAACCCTTCAACCTGGAACTACTCCAGAAGGCCATGTGAACCCAGAATGAATTGCAAGGTCTACTCTTGTGTCCAAAAGCAGGAAGGCCATGGTCACCTATCTGAGCCACAGACCCCTGATGCCTGTTTTATCCTGTAACCTTCAGGCTTCTTGGACTTTGGTTGGAGAATCCACTAGATTTGGTAAAAAGGTCAGTTTCCACTAAAGGTTAGATCAAACCCAAGAGCAGGAAGAAGTTAATGATTGAAAGACATTGGAAAAGAATTGTCCCTGCCCTGTGGAGAAGTTCCTGAATTAGGGCATCTAAGCTGGGCCACCACCCACACATGCACCCTTACCCTCCACCTCTTCCTCTATGTCCCCACCCATCCATGCATTAGGGGTGATAGCAGTACTGGGAATTCTGTGCAGGAGGCAAGCTTGGGACCCTCAAAATTCTAGTAATAGAGACTGTTGGCATTTTCAAATTCTCTTTATCTTCATATACACTTTTGTGTTGCTGCATGTGAGGCATCTTTTTGTCATCTTTGTGCCACCCTCTGTGATTCTTTGTATGACCAGTTTCCTCAGGTAGAGTGATAATCAGTAGCATAGAAACCAGAGCTTTAAAAAACACTAAAGCAAAGGTTCTTATGTCTGGTTTTGACCTCCCCACCCACACCTCCTTCCTCCTCTCCATTTCTGATTGTGGAAAGGGCCATCATTGATAGCACCTTTACAAATAGTTTGAATGTGATTTGTCCTACCCCTTAATTATTTAGAAACACAAATCTTTCCAACCAAAAAAAACCCCTTCTTGTGTTCCTAAGCCTGCCTCCATTCTTGGATCCAGTGTCAATCCTTTGGAGATGCAGTATCATTATGAACACTTTAACTATAAAAGAAAATGAAGTTCTTGCTTGCTAACTTATCATCTACAAAAAATAAAGGAGAATCTGAAGTTAGAATAAAGCTGTTTTGAATACATTGGATTGCAGAAAAAAGTTATTAAAATTATAGCAGAAATAATTAGAAGCTCAAGAATAATCCACTATTATGCTTTAAATATCATTACTAAAACATGGAAAGATAGAAGCCCAAACTTTCTTAAAAATATAGATGAAAAGAGCACATAAACTTTGACAAATTAGTACATATGGCACCTCTGAAATGTATTAGTTATTATGATCTTATATTATCTTTTTACAATACCTTATCATTTACATAGGTAGCAATGTCATAATCTTGTTTGACCCTCTTGCCAAGTCTGAGATCTACCTAGAAACAGAGAAATGAAATTTTAGGAGGTTAAAAGGCTTCCCCTAGATTTCACATCTCTTGAGCTGAGAATAAACCTGAATATTCCTGCAACAGTTATATGATTAACAGATGTGGTTACCTATCTATTTGAAACTTACAGGTGGTCTCCAGTTAGGGGTAACAGTAGATAGCAGTTATCTATAGAGTATTCTATAAGTCAAACACATGAAAGCAGTGCATGTGTTATGACCTTGAAGCCCTGTAGAAGGCTTCTTTGTGCTTTTTGGGTGTTAGTGGTTCTCTTGGTGACTCCTTAATACTAGTTTGTTTGTATATTTTGCCCAGGACAGTGGTTAGGAGTATTGATCAGCATTTCCAACCTATGGCACACAAGTTGGGTAGAAGCCAGACTGGCTTTGAATCCTGGACCTACCATCACTAGGCTGTGCCCTTGGGCTACTTACTTGGCATCTCTGTGCTTTGGTTTCCTGCTTGTAAAGTTGTAATACATGATGGTAATGCCATTTGCAAAGCTGACGTGAGATAATACATGACAGGGGTTTAGAATGTGCATCATATGTGTGTGCTAAATGTTAGCTGCTATTGCTGTTCACTAATTCTTCCCAAGTACATTTCGGGTCAGCCAGCTGCACTGAGGTGATGGATATAGGATAACAAACAAAATGCATATGGTCTCTGTCCTCACTGCAGCCAAGCATATTGGTCTCATGGTTATGGGGAGGGGTATGTGTGACAGTGGCAACATTATTTCCAGGCACTCACAGGTTCTTCTTGAGCGCCTGCTATGGTCTGGAAGGGCTATGTTGTAGCCCAGAAGGAGCTGACTGTGACTGGGGAGAAAAAGGGGGAGCTGGTGATCATGCATGTGACCACACATACTGCTGTGATAGGACCTTGCCTACCTTTTAAAACCAGTACTCATCTTGACGGTTCTGTGTCTGGCACATGCTGGTGTTTAATGTTTTAACTATCTTTGTTAATGTTTTAACTACCGTAGGTTGAAGATGGGAAGCATGCTGAGAGATCATAGACAGTGTTTAATCCTGATATGGTGCTGCTCTTCTTGGTTCCAGCTGATAGAATGCTGCCCTGGGCACTGTTTAACCCCTTCAGCAGCCCCATGAGCCCCTGATACTACCAGGGATCTGGTTCTCAGGGCAAGGAGTAGCTGCAGGTGTGGACAGAGAGGGGACCAACTGGTGACAAGAAGCCAGCCTCACAGGTTTCCTGAGTCGGCCACAGCCAGAATCTTCTTGGCCCCAAAGGCTATCTGGATAGGCTTGGATTTACTACTTGTCTTGGAAAATGCATTCCTTCCTCTTGTGCCCTCGCCCTGGCCTCCCTACTTCCTTACTTCCCTTGTATCCTACAGAGAAGGTCTGTCCAGACAGCCTGCCTGACTAGCACCTGCCGCCACATCCTATCTCAAAGCTGGCACAGGCCTGCGGGACCTGGAGCGCTTCCCTGGCTTCTCTGAGCAGGGTTAGCACACTCTGGACTCTACTGAGGGAATCCGATACTCAGGCTCCCTTCATGGGTACCCTGCTCAGTTTTAATCATTTTTAAACTACTGAAATTGAAAGTGAAATGAAGTTTGGTCTTTTTAAAAATGATGTCTTCTACTCATAAAGTAAATGGAAAATGATGCCATTCTTTTATATGTAAGATGAATTGAATTAAAAGGGGGATACCTTTTCTCTGGTTTACAGAGGGCCCCCCAGGTTCTCTTAACTTATCTGGTTCCTGTTCCCTCTTGATTTCCTACCCTACATCACTTGTTGCCAATCTGTTTGTCTCCATCCCAATTCTTAATGGAAACACAGATCTGAAAAAAATCAAAGCTTGAGCACTTATGGTCAAAGGTCATAGCATAGATAATGCGTTTATTTATTTATTTATTTATTTATTTATTTATTTATTTATTTATTTATTTTGGCTCATCCTTCAAGGTGAAAAATTACTGTCTTTTCATAAGGCATATTTTAGGAGAACCAACGTCAGCAGGCAGGGAAGATCTGAGCAAGCCCGTCTCCTCCACACTCATGTAATCTTCAGCATTTTGAACTTAGCAGCATATAATTTTTGATTTTCTCTTTTTGTGTGCCTCACTCTAATGACTGCTGATTATCTTGAGGCAGCTACATTAATTGATGGTGTTTAGTGTCTGCTTACAGTAAGTAATTGCAGTTGGCTTGGCTGAGGATAGCGCATTCTTTTCAGTTGCTTTTAGCTTGGGAAGTGTTTACTCTGGGAGCTGAGAGCCAGAAAGGGAGTCAAGAACTCCCTGGCTCTGTGCAGGCCTGTGGCCCTGGGCTTACACTCTGCTGAGACATCCTGTGGTGGAAGCGCCTGTTCTCCTGCCTTCTTGCCTGCTCTGGGGCCTGTCTCCTGGACAGTAGCAGTCATACCTGGCCCATCCAAAATATACCTCAGTGAAGGTTTGAGGATCAGTGTGAGGCACAGCAGTTCTCAATCCCTTCAGCTACAAGTAACAGCTCCCAGTCGGTACTTATGCAAATAGGGCCTTGTTTTCCTTCTGTAACAAGATGCCTGAAGATCTGAGGTTTGGTGTTGGTTTCTTCAGCTGATGTCTGGACTGACACTTCTATTCTCTTTGCCCCTTTTCATGATGGCAAAGTGTATGCTTTAGAAAAGAGGAGTTGTCAGGCATTCACACTGGTACCTTTTATGAGGAAAACAGACATTTTCCCCAAGACACCAAGCAGATCACTGTGACACTGCATTGAGCACTGGGGTGTTGCTTCTCTGCCTCCTTTGAGTGCAGAGCATGCTCCCCTCAACCCTACCCAGGGAAACTCTCATTCAGTTCCCTTAGTGGGCTCCCTGCTCATTCTTACTCATTTTTAAACTGCTAAACTCAAGGCCCCAACATTTCCAGGCCAGCACTGTGTGACATGGTTGCCTCTAGCTGAAAGGTCTATGTGATTTTGTGATTTTGCATGTGTGTGTGTGTGTGTGTGTGTGTGTGTTTTCAAGACAGTCTTGCTGTACAGTTCAGACTGGCCTTGAGCTCCATGTACATATTTAGCACAGCACATTCTGGAAAGCTTGTGTGTCTATGCACACGCTCTCCTCTTGGGATGCTACAGGAACCCTGACTGCAGAAAATGCCATGCTCATTTGTACCAGTCACTGGAAGAAAAGGGAACATGGAGGCTGGCGTGTGACAGGATTTTGTGGGCTACTCTCAGAGGTGAGAATCACTACCCTATATTCTGTTGGCCACACCTCCCACAAGGAGGCTGGGAATATAGTGTAGTTGCACACGTTGGAGGAAGAGATGATTTCATTAGTAGCCACAGTGTATACTACATGGTCCCTTCCAAAAATCAGGTTCCTCTTGGCAAGGAAGGAGGAATAAATACTGAGGGCCAACTGGAGCTGTCTTCCATGATAAGGAGAGGTTTGCTAAAAAATTCCAGTTATAAGGAGTGTGTATCCTTATCAATCCATTGCCTGTCCTAAACCTCTACTCGATTGCCCCTTTGCCAAACTGGCAGGAGAGTGAAAGGTCCACACTGTACCTCTTTCTTGGCAGGAGAATGGAAGGTTCACACTATACCTCTTTCTTGGCTCAGGGTATGCTCTTACTATGGGAACGGGCCCTGGCTCATCCACCTCTGCACTCGCGGATTGCCCTGGGAAAATGGCCATCAGCTCCCCAAGGCCAGAGGAGCCTGTCAGGTGCCCACCCCACAATCCAAAGTTTCTCTTTCTTTTCACCCCCTATCTCACATCTGGAGGGACTCATCGGAATCCCACTCTAATTCTTTGAGAAGTATTTTCCTACTATTTTCTGCTAATGTTTCTAATAAACATTGGTGTGTGATTCACCACCAGGGTTGGGTTTTAGTGCTTTACTCTTCAGTTTTGTTGTAGGTTACTGCATCAGGTGCTTCTCTATGCATAGCATCTATTTTCCTTCTTTCTCTCCCTCATTCCCTCCCTCTCCACACCTGCTGAGCACTGTTGCTTATTCTGCTCTGTCCCATCAGCCTTTGTGGGTATGGTCAAGGAAACTGTAGTGCCAATGAGTATTGTGAGAGGTGCAGGCTCAGGTTATTTAATATCAGAGGGCAGTGCCAGCATTGGTGTTAGAGGCTTCCTGAGGAAGATGCCATCTGAGTTCAGTGGATGGAGGAGCAGGAATTAAGCAGGTCAGGAAGGCCTCTGGGCCACGAAAGTAAGTTGAGTACAGGCACCAGGTGATGAGAGGCACAGGGGGTGCAGTGTGCCCAAGCCTGGCTGGGAGGTGTGGCCTTGGGCTCATGCATCAGGCTGTGCTCAGGGCCTGAGGGGTGCAGATGCAGTTACAGCCCTACTTCAACTCAGAAGCTTGGTGGGCCAGAGTCTCAAGAAAGCCAGGTCGCTCTTTGGGACCCTGCTCTAAAGGGTTTGCTATTGGACGCTGGGAAGAATCTGGGCCCAGTCACTTGCACTGTCAGCTCTTGTGCCCTGTCCCCATGACCCCTGCGTCTCCGATTCTTATCTGGTCCTCTGCCTAGGCATTACTCAGGTTGTAAAAATAGTCTGGCACCAGAGCACCAGCATGAAGTTGGTAAGGAAAGCTGGAACTGTCACCACATATCAGGGTGCCTGTCACTGAGAGTTTTGACGGAGTACTTCCTTAAAGCCCTGGGGACGTGGTTCTAAAGTTGGCTCCCTTGGATTCACACCAGTACCTCAGGCCACTCCATGGGAAGGGGGTCTGGTTGTGCCTGTTGTCTACTTCAGCCTCAGACTCGTAACACATTTCCCCATGGGCACATCAAAGTAGATGTTTAACCCTGACACCCGCTGAGTACCATGCTTTGCCACAGGCCATTCCGAGTGCGGCAGATATGGGCCTTCCGCATGGGCTCCAGTCGAAGCTGGCCTGCAGTCCCTAGGTGCTCACATCCAAGCATGGGTGGGAGACTTCCGTGGACTCCGTGAGCGCTGCCTGAGGTAGCAGGCTTTGCGTTTCCTCCCCCAAGGGAAATGAGGGCTGAGCCAGAGTTCAGCAAATCTGTCAGCTCCCCTCATCATGATGAATGGCCCCGAGGGTGGTTTCCTTCATTCTGCCTCTCAGCTGCAGTGTTTATTACTGTGTACTTGTCAGTACAGAGAGAAGAACCTTTATTCTAGTTGAAGCCCAGGGTTGATTGAATAACTCTTTGCTTCTGGATGGGTTATCATGAATCCATAGACAGACTTGGATCAGTCTGACAGTGCTTATTGAAAGCCTTTTTAGTCTAAGTTCTGTAGGAAATATGAATGATAACGAGGAGAAGAAAGATTCTTGCCATATCATGAGTGCTCCCCAGGACATAGCCCACGGAGTCCCCTCCACAGCTGCTGAGGTAGGTAAGGTTGCATCCCACTAGCATGGAAGCTCCACCAGGGCAGGGCTGCAGGGCTGCTCTGATCTCCTGGCCCCTGGCTTCTGTCACTGTCCTTGGCTTAGTGTAATTGCTCAGTAAATATTTGTTTAATATATAAATGAAATTGTTGCTTGCATGTAAGGCAACAGCAACCCTTGCATGAGCTGGTTAGTGGTGGAGTAAAAGGCCTGAATCTTGGGGGCCCCTGCCCCCTCACCCCTAACATGTGGTTGAGGATAGTGCTACCCCGGGCCTCGTGGTCTGATTGTTCAATCACAGTAACGTCTTGGCAAAGCCAACATCAACATCAGTTGTATAAGCAAATGTCAGGGCCCAGAAGGTTGGAGGGTATCTTCTTGGTGCCAGTGTCTTTGCGTCACTCGGGGGCAAGAAGAAAATGTAGGAGTATATCCATCAGCAGCTTGAGAGTGACGTTTCTACAACAGCTTCATTCTGTCCATCATGTGCTCCAAAACTTTTAGTGACTCCTACTCCTACAGGAACTTAGACTGGCCCCAGCCATCCCTACCCTGTTCCCTGATGAGTTGCTGCAGAAGGCCTATCTGCCTTGAGCAGCACAGCGGGGTGGGCTTTGGGCCCCTGCGCCGTACCACTGTTCACACTGCTTCTCCTGAGAAAACTTGTATACTTGAAGAGGACCCAGCTATGTCCCTTTGCCCTTTGAGTTTCACAAACTGCCTGCCCCCCTGCAGCCCTCCCTGGCTATCCCAGCATGCAGCATTCCTCACTTCCCAGCCCCAGGCCCTGTAGTCCCAGGGTACACAGTGCATTTTCTCCTACATTCCTGGAGCCCTGGGCTCCACAGGTGGATGGGGTCACCACTTAGTGGGGCAGGAGGTCCCTCTCTTTAAGCCTAAACAGTTTAGCTGTTACCTGAGTTGCACATCAGGTTCTGTGTTGCCTTGAATTTTGAAAGAGGATACTGTCTTGAAAACACTGGCCTCTACAATTTATCATGTGCTCACTCTGAGATCTTGCTTAACTGCATTGCTTAAAAATAATTTAAGTGGAGCTGACAACCTTTTCCCCTGATTAGAAAAAAAAAGTAATATATGTTTGTTTAAGAAAATATGCAACTCATAGAAAATATAACTGAGAAATCAGTCTTTCAGGAGCCCAGCACCTTCTTGAATAGGAATCTTGCAGTTTTAAAGAAAACTAACATTACCTATAAGCATTTCAACCATCGTCACTCACAGCACTTAGGGCATATTGTCTCTCAAAATTCCAGAGGGTGTGTAAGTATTGTAGTCTTGGACATAACAATATCATGTTTTCTGGTTACTAATCCGATTTTTTAATTGTGCGCAGCACTATACAAACATTACTGAAAAATATTCTCACTTCATAACAGAATGACCACTGTTAATTTGGGGGCTATAAGCTTGCATGTGGAAATTGACATAGAAAAGCAAATGTGAGTTTTTTTGTTTTGTTTTGT